>QNUK01000671.1:105000-333916 GCA_013621035.1 Clarias magur | reverse complement strand
TTTTGATTGGACTCCTGCATTGACAGTTGGCCAAGTGTCACTAAATGTACATGTTTCCATGGCTCCTGCAGGCCTGGTTTTGTTGAAGTTGCGGCAGTCTCACCACAGCTGTTTTTCATGGACATGCATACTTTCCTTGTTCTCCCTTGTAATGTCTCTATCAACAGCTTAACTCTAATAGGTAACCCCTCACAAACCCCTTTGGGATGTTGATTCCAGTCTACAAGAAGGATTGCTTTCCAAGGGCACCGTTGGTAGGGAGCCTTTATCGAGTGTGATGTCATGCTTCAAAAAGGATTTAAACAGCTCCAGGCTTTCATGCTATACTGGTAGCTCTAGGTACAACTCACAGCAATGAGCACTTACCAATTGATTCAACGAGGTCAAAGCTGCTGTCACGGGGGCAACTGCAGGAGGCAATACTTCCTTGTGAGGCTTGTCTCTCAAGGGTTCAGGCAGCTCGTGCGTCCTATATTTTTACGCTGCGCAGTCACGCAGCTCCAGTGGTGTCCTCGGACGACCTCAGACAGGCAGCCAACATGAAGCATGCTGCTTACACCATGAAAGCATGCTGTCTCACATCTTGTTCCCTGTTGAACAAGACTGTTCACATCTCTAGGTAAAAAGCCATCATAATTGTTCAAAAAAAGCTAACTAGCTAGTCTGAACAGGGACCAGTATAGCCCTAATCAAAATCTTCTCCACACAAAGATTGGAAAACTGTCCACTCGATGAAGAAATGATCCTGTACTCAAGTTTGCAGAGTCTCTCCACATTTGCTTCATTCACTTCCTATGAAAACACCACATGCCACAAACATATTGACGGAGAGAAAGAGTCATCGAATTTGCTCCGAAAAAAGAAAAGAAATGGTCCCTCCAGAATTTGTGTTAAGTGCTGGAGGCGCTGTACTAGGTGGCCAAGCGTTTAATGCGTGGACTCCAAATCCAGTGGGCTCTGGTATGAAGCTTGGATGCCATGCTCTCAGACATGCATGGAATTGATCAGGAGAAAAACAACTTCAAGCTTGTCCGTTGTCCCTTACAAAATGTGTGAGAAATCTTCCCAGCTTTGACGAGGTGGCCGAGAGGTTAAGGCGATGCACTGCTAATCCATTGTGCTCTGCACGCGTGGGTTCGAATCCCACCTTCGTCGGTGGCATGTCTTAGGATGTTTGCAGGCATGCCTCATGTTATTATGGGGTCTTTCGTGTGGAGAAGGCATACAAGCAGGGGCTTTGCACATGTCCGTGAGCGTGAAACCACTGACGCACGCATTTTGCATGCAAATTCATTTGTGTGACCTGTGTCAACATGAGATGAAGGCAGTTGACAGTCGATCCACTGTGCATAACCCAAGTAGGTATGGATCCTTTTGGCATGAACAAGACCTTGTTCAGCCATTTTTAGTAATGAACGCATTGCAAACATTCGCAGTGCAAACATGCACTCTCTCTCTCTCTCTCTTTGAAAGTTACATGGGCGTTTCATGTGTCTGGGGGTAGCATGGCCGAGCGGTCTAAGGCGCTAGATTAAGGCTCCAGTCTCTTTGAAGGCGTGGGTTCGAAAACCTGCTGCCAAGTTGAGCTTTTGATTGGACTCCTGCATTGACAGTTGGCCAAGTGTCACTAAATGTACATGTTTCCATGGCTCCTGCAGGCCTGGTTTTGTTGAAGTTGCGGCAGTCTCACCACAGCTGTTTTTCATGGACATGCATACTTTCCTTGTTCTCCCTTGTAATGTCTCTATCAACAGCTTAACTCTAATAGGTAACCTCTCACAAACCCCTTTGGGATGTTGATTCCAGTCTACAAGATGGATTGCTTTCCAAGGGCACCGTTGGTAGGGAGCCTTTATCGAGTGTGATGTCATGCTTCAAAAAGGATTTAAACAGCTCCAGGCTTTCATGCTATACTGGTAGCTCTAGGTACAACTCACAGCAATGAGCACTTACCAATTGATTCAACGAGGTCAAAGCTGCTGTCACGGGGGCAACTGCAGGAGGCAATACTTCCTTGTGAGGCTTGTCTCTCAAGGGTTCAGGCAGCTCGTGCGTCCTATATTTTTACGCTGCGCAGTCACGCAGCTCCAGTGGTGTCCTCGGACGACCTCAGACAGGCAGCCAACATGAAGCATGCTGCTTACACCAGGAAGCATGCTGTCTCACATCTTGTTCCCTGTTGAACAAGACTGTTCACATCTGTAGGTAAAAAGCCATCATAATTGTTCAAAAAAAGCTAACTAGCTAGTCTGAACAGGGACCAGTATAGCCCTAATCAAAATCTTCTCCACACAAAGATTGGAAAACTGTCCACTCGATGAAGAAATGATCCTGTACTCAAGTTTGCAGAGTCTCTCCACATTTGCTTCATTCACTTCCTATGAAAACACCACATGCCACACACATATTGACGGAGAGAAAGAGTCATCGAATTTGCTCCGAAAAAAGAAAAGAAATGGTCCCTCCAGAATTTGTGTTAAGTGCTGGAGGCGCTGTACTAGGTGGCCAAGCGTTTAATGCGTGGACTCCAAATCCAGTGGGCTCTGGTATGAAGCTTGGATGCCATGCTCTCAGACATGCATGGAATTGATCAGGAGAAAAACAACTTCAAGCTTGTCCGTTGTCCCTTACAAAATGTGTGAGAAATCTTCCCAGCTTTGACGAGGTGGCCGAGAGGTTAAGGCGATGCACTGCTAATCCATTGTGCTCTGCACGCGTGGGTTCGAATCCCACCTTCGTCGGTGGCATGTCTTAGGATGTTTGCAGGCATGCCTCATGTTATTATGGGGTCTTTCGTGTGGAGAAGGCATACAAGCAGGGGCTTTGCACACGTCCGTGAGAGTGAAACCACTGACGCACACATTTTGCATGCAAATTCATTTGTGTGACCTGTGTCAACATGAGATGAAGGCAGTTGACAGTCGATCCACTGTGCATAACCCAAGTAGGTATGGATCCTTTTGGCATGAACAAGACCTTGTTCAGCCATTTTTAGTAATGAACGCATTGCAAACATTCGCAGTGCAAACATGCACTCTCTCTCTCTCTCTCTTTGAAAGTTACATGGGCGTTTCATGTGTCTGGGGGTAGCATGGCCGAGCGGTCTAAGGCGCTAGATTAAGGCTCCAGTCTCTTTGGAGGCGTGGGTTCGAAAACCTGCTGCCAAGTTGAGCTTTTGATTGGACTCCTGCATTGACAGTTGGCCAAGTGTCACTAAATGTACATGTTTCCATGGCTCCTGCAGGCCTGGTCTTGTTGAAGTTGCGGCAGTCTCACCACAGCTGTTTTTCATGGACACGCATACTTTCCTTGTTCTCCCTTGTAATGTCTCTATCAACAGCTTAACTCTAATAGGTAACCCCTCACAAACCCCTTTGGGATGTTGATTCCAGTCTACAAGAAGGATTGCTTTCCAAGGGCACCGTTGGTAGGGAGCCTTTATCGAGTGTGATGTCATGCTTCAAAAAGGATTTAAACAGCTCCAGGCTTTCATGCTATACTGGTAGCTCTAGGTACAACTCACAGCAATGAGCACTTACCAATTGATTTCACGGAGGTCAAAGCTGCTGTCCACGGGGGCAACTGCAGGAGGCAATCTTCCCTGTAGGCTTGTCTCTAAGCGGTTAGCAGCCTGTGCGTCCTACATTTTTACGCAGCGCCAGTGGTTCCGGACGACTCAACAGGCAGCGCACATAGCATGCGCTTACATACATGAGCATCTGCTCACAGCTTTTCCTTTGAACAAGACTGGTTCACATCTGTAGGTAAAAAGCCATCATAATTGTTCAAAAAAAGCTAACTAGCTAGTCTGAACATGGACCAGTATAGCCCTAATCAAAATCTTCTCCACACAAAGATTGGAAAACTGTCCACTCGATGAAGAAATGATCCTGTACTCAAGTTTGCAGAGTCTCTCCACATTTGCTTCATTCACTTCCTATGAAAACACCACATGCCACACACATAATGACGGTGCAAACATTCGCAGTGCAAACATGCACTCTCTCTCTCCCTCTCTTTGAAAGTTACATGGTCGTTTCATGCGTCTGGGGGTAGCATGGCCGAGTGGTCGAAGGCGCTGGATTAAGGCTCCAGTCTCTTCGGAGGCCTGGGTTCGAATCCCACTGCTGCCAAGTTGAGCTTTTGATTGGACTCCTGCATTGACAGTTGGCCAAGTGTCACTAAATGTACATGTTTCCATGGCTCCTGCAGGCCTGGTCTTGTTGAAGTTGCGGCAGTCTCACCACAGCTGTTTTTCATGGACACGCATACTTTCCTTGTTCTCCCTTGTAATGTCTCTATCAACAGCTTAACTCTAATAGGTAACCCCTCACAAACCCCTTTGGGATGTTGATTCCAGTCTACAAGAAGGATTGCTTTCCAAGGGCACCGTTGGTAGGGAGCCTTTATCGAGTGTGATGTCATGCTTCAAAAAGGATTTAAACAGCTCCAGGCTTTCATGCTATACTGGTAGCTCTAGGTACAACTCACAGCAATGAGCACTTACCAATTGATTCAACGAGGTCAAAGCTGCTGTCACGGGGGCAACTGCAGGAGGCAATACTTCCTTGTGAGGCTTGTCTCTCAAGGGTTCAGGCAGCCTGTGCGTCCTACATTTTTACGCTGCGCAGTCACGCAGCGTAAAAATACACCATGAAGCATGCTGTCTCACATCTTGTTCCCTGTTGAACAAGACTGTTCACATCTGTAGGTAAAAAGCCATCATAATTGTTCAAAAAAAGCTAACTAGCTAGTCTGAACAGGGACCAGTATAGCCCTAATCAAAATCTTCTCCACACAAAGATTGGAAAACTGTCCACTCGATGAAGAAATGATCCTGTACTCAAGTTTGCAGAGTCTCTCCACATTTGCTTCATTCACTTCCTATGAAAACACCACATGCCACAAACATATTGACGGAGAGAAAGAGTCATCGAATTTGCTCCGAAAAAAGAAAAGAAATGGTCCCTCCAGAATTTGTGTTAAGTGCTGGAGGCGCTGTACTAGGTGGCCAAGCGTTTAATGCGTGGACTCCAAATCCAGTGGGCTCTGGTATGAAACTTGGATGCCATGCTCTCAGACATGCATGGAATTGATCAGGAGAAAAACAACTTCAAGCTTGTCCGTTGTACCTTACAAAATGTGTGAGAAATCTTCCCAGCTTTGACGAGGTGGCCGAGAGGTTAAGGCGATGGACTGCTAATCCATTGTGCTCTGCACGCGTGGGTTCGAATCCCACCTTCGTCGGTGGCATGTCTTAGGATGTTTGCAGGCATGCCTGATGTTATTATGGGGTCTTTCGTGTGGAGAAGGCATACAAGCAGGGGCTTTGCACACGTCCGTGAGAGTGAAACCACTGACGCACACATTTTGCATGCAAATTCATTTGTGTGACCTGTGTCAACATGAGATGAAGGCAGTTGACAGTCGATCCACTGTGCATAACCCAAGTAGGTATGGATCCTTTTGGCATGAACAAGACCTTGTTCAGCCATTTTTAGTAATGAACGCATTGCAAACATTCGCAGTGCAACCATGCACTCTCTCTCTCTCTCTTTGAAAGTTACATGGGCGTTTCATGTGTCTGGGGGTAGCATGGCCGAGCGGTCTAAGGCGCTGGATTAAGGCTCCAGTCTCTTCGGAGGCGTGGGTTCAAATCCCACTGCTGCCAAGTTGAGCTTTTGATTGGACTCCTGCATTGACAGTTGGCCAAGTGTCACTAAATGTACATGTTTCCATGGCTCCTGCAGGCCTGGTTTTGTTGAAGTTGCGGCAGTCTCACCACAGCTGGTTTTCATGGACCTGCATACTTTCCTTGTTCTCCCTTGTAATGTCTCTATCAACAGCTTAACTCTAATAGGTAACCCCTCACAAACCCCTTTGGGATGTTGATTCCAGTCTACAAGAAGGATTGCTTTCCAAGGGCACCGTTGGTAGGGAGCCTTTATCGAGTGTGATGTCATGCTTCAAAAAGGATTTAAACAGCTCCAGGCTTTCATGCTATACTGGTAGCTCTAGGTACAACTCACAGCAATGAGCACTTACCAATTGATTCAACGAGGTCAAAGCTGCTGTCACGGGGGCAACTGGAGGAGGCAATACTTCCTTGTGAGGCTTGTCTCTCAAGGGTTCAGGCAGCTCGTCCGTCCTATATTTTTACGCTGCGCAGTCACGCAGCTCCAGTGGTGTCCTCGGACGACCTCAGACAGGCAGCCAACATGAAGCATGCTGCTTACACCATGAAGCATGCTGTCTCACATCTTGTTCCCTGTTGAACAAGACTGTTCACATCTGTAGGTAAAATGCCATCATAATTGTTCAAAAAAAGCTAACTAGCTAGTCTGAACAGGGACCAGTATAGCCCTAATCAAAATCTTCTCCACACAAAGATTGGAAAACTGTCCACTCGATGAAGAAATGATCCTGTACTCAAGTTTGCAGAGTCTCTCCACATTTGCTTCATTCACTTCCTATGAAAACACCACATGCCACACACATATTGACGGAGAGAAAGAGTCATCGAATTTGCTACGAAAAAAGAAAGGAAATGGTCCCTCCAGAATTTGTGATAAGTGCTGGAGGCGCTGTACTAGGTGGCCAAGCGTTTAATGCGTGGACTCCAAATCCAGTGGGCTCTGGTATGAAACTTGGATGCCATGCTCTCAGACATGCATGGAATTGATCAGGAGAAAAACAACTTCAAGCTTGTCCGTTGTCCCTTACAAAATGTGTGAGAAATCTTCCCAGCTTTGACGAGGTGGCCGAGAGGTTAAGGCGATGGACTGCTAATCCATTGTGCTCTGCACGCGTGGGTTCGAATCCCACCTGCGTCGGTGGCATGTCTTAGGATGTTTGCAGGCATGCCTCATATTATTATGGGGTCTGTCGTGTGGAGAAGGCATACAAGCAGGGGCTTTGCACATGTCCGTGAGCGTGAAACCACTGACGCACGCATTTTGCATGCAAATTCATTTGTGTGACCTGTGTCAACATGAGATGAAGGCAGTTGACAGTCGATCCACTGTGCATAACCCAAGTAGGTATGGATCCTTTTGGCATGAACAAGACCTTGTTCAGCCATTTTTAGTAATGAACGCAGTGCAAACATGCGCAGTGCAAACATGCACTCTCTC
Organism: Clarias magur; assembly: GCA_013621035.1. Lineage (NCBI taxonomy): Eukaryota > Metazoa > Chordata > Actinopteri > Siluriformes > Clariidae > Clarias > Clarias magur. The sequence goes on along the minus strand of QNUK01000671.1, from coordinate 326,783 downwards.
TTTCCCTCTCTTTGAAAGTTACATGGTCGTTTCATGTGTCTGGGGGTAGCATGGCCGAGCGGTCTAAGGCGCTGGATTAAGGCTCCAGTCTCTTCGGAGGCGTGCATCCTACATTTTTACGCTGCGTAGTCACGCAGCTCCAGTGGTGTCCTCGGACGACCTCAGACAGGCAGCCAACATGAAGCATGCTGCTTACACCATGAAGCATGCTGTCTCACATCTTGTTCCCTGTTGAACAAGACTGTTCACATCTGTAGGTAAAAAGCCATCATAATTGTTCAAAAAAAGCTAACTAGCTAGTCTGAACAGGGACCAGTATAGCCCTAATCAAAATCTTCTCCACACAAAGATTGGAAAACTGTCCACTCGATGAAGAAATGATCCTGTACTCAAGTTTGCAGAGTCTCTCCACATTTGCTTCATTCACTTCCTATGAAAACCCCACATGCCACACACATATTGACGGTGCAAACATTCGCAGTGCAAACATGCACTCTCTCTCTCCCTCTCTTTGAAAGTTACATGGTCGTTTCATGCGTCTGGGGGTAGCATGGCCGAGTGGTCTAAGGCGCTGGATTAAGGCTCCAGTCTCTTCGGAGGCCTGGGTTCGAATCCCACTGCTGCCAAGTTGAGCTTTTGATTGGACTCCTGCATTGACAGTTGGCCAAGTGTCACTAAATGTACATGTTTCCATGGCTCCTGCAGGCCTGGTTTTGTTGAAGTTGCGGCAGTCTCACCACAGCTGTTTTTCATGGACACGCATACTTTCCTTGTTCCCACTTGTAATGTCTCTATCAACAGCTTAACTCTAATAGGTAACCCCTCACAAACCCCTTTGGGATGTTGATTCCAGTCTACAAGAAGGATTGCTTTCCAAGGGCACCGTTGGTAGGGAGCCTTTATCGAGTGTGATGTCATGCTTCAAAAAGGATTTAAACAGCTCCAGGCTTTCATGCTATACTGGTAGCTCTAGGTACAACTCACAGCAATGAGCACTTACCAATTGATTCAACGAGGTCAAACCTGCTGTCACGGGGGCAACTGCAGGAGGCAATACTTCCTTGTGAGGCTTGTCTCTCAAGGGTTCAGGCAGCCTGTGCGTCCTACATTTTTACGCTGCGCAGTCACGCAGCGTAAAAATACACCATGAAGCATGCTGTCTCACATCTTGTTCCCTGTTGAACAAGACTGTTCACATCTGTAGGTAAAAAGGCATCATAATTGTTCAAAAAAAGCTAACTAGCTAGTCTGAACGTGGACCAGTATAGCCCTAATCGAAATCTTCACCACACAAAGATTGGAAAACTGTCCACTCGATGAAGAAATGATCCTGTACTCAAGTATGCAGAGTCTCTCCACATTCACTTCATTCACTTCCTATGAAAACATCACATGCCACACACATATTGACGGAGAGAAAGAGTCATCAAATTTGCTCCGAAAAAAGAAAAGAAATGGTCCCTCCAGAATTTGTGTTAAGTGCTGGAGGCGCTGTACTAGGTGGCCAAGCGTTTAATGCGTGGACTCCAAATCCAGTGGGCTCTGGTATGAAACTTGGATACCATGCTCTCGGACATGCATGGAATTCATCAGGAAAAAAAACAACTTCAAGCTTGTCCGTTGTCCCTTACAAAATGTGTGAGAAATCTTCCTAGCTTCGACGAGGTGGCCGAGAGGTTAAGGCGATGGACTGCTAATCCATTGTGCTCTGTACGCGTGGGTTCGAATCCCACCTTCGTCCGTGGTATGTCTTAGGCTTTTTAGTAATGAACGCAGTGCAGACGTTATTGCCGAATTGAAATACGATTCTTATGTACACACAAACAAACACACACAAAATATGTTGGTATAAAGTGCTGAAAATAAAGTTGAAATAAAGCGCCTCAAATCCACGCACATTTTTCGCATCGCGGCAAAGGCAGCACTTTTTCAGCGAGTATAAATCTGGGTTTGTTGTATTTCTAGGGCATTATGTGAAGAGAAACAGATTTATTTTTACGAATCTCTTTTAAATCTATATATCGGCGTGCGCGCGCATCTGCCTTTAGATCAAAACTCCACAAAGTGAAAGAGTGCACGTGCGCGCCGCGGGCTCACACGGACATTTTAGTCACTAAGGCTTATTCACAACCATACTTCAGTCACACACAGACACCATGCATTGTGCTGTGTTGTTGTTCGTCATAAGTATTTTATGAATTAAATCAAGCTGCTGATTTGGTGTACACTTTCACTTTTCATCTCCCCTTTGATCAAAGCGCTGCCAATACGAGCAGCTTTGTTTCAGTCATAATATACACAGATCACAAAGGGGCAACTTTTGCAAAGCAGACAAAATGTAAAGTCAGTACCCCAGAAACAACAGAGCAGAAACATATACTTGCTGAATAAACACTGTATTTTTAAAAGTGAAAGCGCGCGGTGAACAGCTTTATTTCATCCTTCCAGCCATTCGTGGTCAAATAATCATTCACCGCTGGACACAAACAGCAAAAAAAAAAAACATGTTAATAATAATAACCATAAAAAACTGAAGCACTTCATGTGGATTCATGTCACAAATTATTTTTATCATGGAGAGATTCTTACTTGCGTATAAGAATATTTAAATTGATTTAAAATAGTTTTAAAAATAGTTTTATTCTTTCATTCAAGCTCTTCCTGTTCTGTTGGACCTGCATCAGCACATCACTCCCCCAAACAACACAGCAATTAGCATTTACTTACATCTGAATAGAGCCGTTTACATAAATCTTGCAAGTGAATGGAGCGCGAGGAGGGGGGCCGGGGCTCCAACGTGTGTGGTGACAAGAATCTGACATTTTTTTAACAGTAATTCAATAACAAACATTTATTTTGCGATAAACTTTTTGGAAAGAAAACCATTTACTGTTTGTGTACATATTTTTGTCTGGGTTACTACAATATAATTTCATTCATTAAAACACTTGCAAAAAAAAGAAAAGTGTTTGGCATCGTCGACGATGCAGTCGACCCCTAAGGGTTTTGCTAATCCATTGTGTTCTGCACTCGTGGGTTCAAATCCCACCTTTGATTCGACTGCATTGACAGTTGGGTGAATGTCACTAAAGATACATGGGTCGCTTCCAGGGGGATTTCTCGTATAAGGCTCATGCCCTAGCTCTCTTCATCGAAATGTTTTCATGGCTACTGTAGGCCTGGTTATGTTGAAGGTGCGTTCGTCTCACGACAGCTGGTTGTCATAGTTAGCTAGTTAGTTATTGTTAATTTATGTTGTTAAATTCATGTTTTATGTAGCACCTTGGTCATGAGAGCTTACAGGTTCACAATGAGAACATAATTCCCTGTCAATCTGTGATTGTGTTAAAGGGCTGAGCTATGCTCAACCATCTATAAGCAAATACTTGTTACCCAGACTCATGTCCATCATTTCAGGTTCATTGTGCTCCTACAAAAACTTGAGACATGAAGAGTCCAGTTCTCGAGATAGAGCACAGAGATGATGGACTGATCCTCATGGAATTGCTCTATTGCTGCTTCAATAGAGGTGAATTAAAGGTTCACTCAGGTCATGAGAACAATGTTGAGCTAGAGTTCCTGCAGCCTATTCCAGCCTTGCTCTTCCCCCTATGGTTTGCATTGAGAATTCTCTAGTTCTCACCAGCAAAACGCCTCATTTAGGACAAAGCATTCATCAAGAACTCAGTTTTGTATTCTAAATTCAGGTTGTTGCATTGTCAATTTGTTGCTCTTGATTGCCGATTTGCATGTGCACTTTATGTTGTTTCTTTTGCATGAAAATGTAGATAGTTCACCGTTTAACCAAAAATGTAGATCTTTCTTGTCCCAGGTAGTCGGCTAATTGGTTCTCCAAGTTAGCTACTTAGTTTTTCTGTTAATTTCTGTTCTTAATTTAAATCATATCAGGAGTTTAGCATTCTCTGTCCAAAGATACGGAAAAACATGGTTATGCTATGTTATCTCACTCACAGTGAGCAATGTCCGTCCATAAGCCATCCTGGCTCGTTGGTCTAGGGGTATGATTCTCGCTTTGGGTGCGAGAGGTCCCGGGTTCAAATTCCGGACGAGCCCTGGTTTTACTCTGTGGATAAACAGACTGCAACAAGGTTCTGATTAGCCTGCTTGGTTCATGAGAGCTTACAGGTTCACAATGAGAACATAATTCCCTGTCAATCTGTGATTGTGTTAAAGGGCTGAGCTATGCTCAACCATCCATAAGCAAATACTTGTTACCCAGACTAATGTCCATCATTTCAGGTTCATTGTGCTCCTACAAAAACATCTTGAGACATGAAGAGTCCAGTTCTCGAGATAGAGCGCAGAGATGATGGACTGCTCCTCATGGAATTGCTCTATTGCTGCTTCAATAGAGGTGAATTCAAGGTTCACTCAGGTCATGAGAACAATGTTGAGCTAGAGTTCCTGCAGCCTATTCCAGCCTTACTCTTCCCCCTATGGTTTGCATTGAGAATTCTCTAGTTCTCAGCAGCAAAACGCCTCATTTAGGACAAAGCATTCACCAAGAACTCAGTTTTGTATTCTAAATTCAGCTTGTTGCATTGTCAATTTGTTACTCTTGATTGCCCATTTGCATGTGCACTTTATGTTGTTTCTTTTGCATGAAAATGTAGATAGTTCACTGTTTAACCAAAAATGTAGATCTTCCTTGTCCCAGGTAGTCGGCTAATTGGTTCTCCAAGTTAGCTAGTTAGTTTTTCTGTTAATTTCTGTTCTTAATTTATGTTGTCACTTCAATCAGTCTTGTCTCAGCTAGCCAGCTAACTAGGTTTCTTAGTTAGCTAGTTAGTTATTGTTCATTTATGTTGTTAAATTCATGTTTTATGTAGCACCTTGGTCTTGGAGGAACGTTGTTTCATTTCACTGTGTACTGAACTGTATATGGTTGGAATGCCAATAAAAGCCCACTTGACTTGACTTTGTTAAAGTGTCTTTTCAAACAGATTGGAGTTGAGGGAGTTTCTGCAGCTCTTATAAATAATGGTGACAAAAGCAAGGACTTTTCTTGTTAATTTTGGTAGCAGATAGCTTGCTGCAGCTCCCACAGGCATTGCAAAGCCTTCTTCTGTGGTAACGCTGTCTCCAAAGACGATTCTAGACCTGTTTAAATGGAGTGAAATGAATAAAATCATATAGGTTTTCTGAAGAATCACGAGATACCTTGAACCTTTGTTTGGCATACTGTCGTGCGAAATCATATCAGGAGTTTAGCATTCTCTGTCCAAAGATACGGAAAAACATGGTTATGCTACGTTATCTCACTCACAGTGAGCAACGTCCTTCCATAAGCCATCCTGGCTCGTTGGTCTAGGTGTATGATTCTCGCTTTGGGTGCGAGAGGTCCCGGGTTCAAATCCCGGACGAGGCCTGGTTTTGCATTGTACAGTCGACCTCTCTATGGAACAAGTGGTTCTGGCGAGCCTCCTCGGCTCATGAGAGGTTGAAAGAGGTTCCACCTCCAAGGGAGCCCATAATCCTCTGTCCAACTGCACCACTCTGACATGGCTGGTCATTGCTTGCGAAATTACATGTTTATTCAGTTTCACTCCACTAGGAAGATCGTTCTCCAACATGTGTGGAAAAAATAATTATGTAATTTTGTTTTCTGGGCTGTAGTATGACATTATTTACCTTCCACATTGCTGAGCAGATAGTTTTGATATTTTGAGGGCGGACAAAGCATTCTGAGCATGCCATGAGTCCCCTGTGCGCTCAACGTGTTTTCTGCGTGTGCACACAACATCTCTTTTCTGTGCGTGCTCGACTCTGCTTGGGCTCACCTTTGTCTAGTGTTACAAAACTGCTACTAAACAGGCCACTGCCACTGAACTAGACTTCCACACACTACGTTTGATTGGCTGTTTCTTCTCTAATCAGCTGGCACTATAAACTGCATAACAGAAGCATTGGAAATAAAAACAAAGCGAGTTGTCTGATTTACATTTTACTCGACATACAGTAGTCTAACAATGAGCTATATGAAAAAAATATATTTTAAAACTGGTATATACTAATACTTCAATAAAAAGGAGACGCTATAATATTTATTTATAATGATATTATAAATAAATAAAGATGCTACCTTTATGTAACTCCCTTCAATTTATATACTGTATATAATTCAAATTTCCTTTTTAACTTTCTTTTGATTGTGTAAAGCAATCAGAAGTAGTGTGTGGAAGTTGCCTAGTTTAGTGGCACTAGACTTCCACACACTGGACAAAGGTGAGCGCGTGTGCAGGCAGAGTTGAGCGCACAGCAGAAGAATGTCATGTGCATGCGCGGAAAACACATTGACCACACAGGGAAGACACCGCACGTGCAGAACCAAGTTGTTGACTACGCAGTGGAAACACACCTGAACAAATGCAGATGCATTATTTGCAAGAATCTAGATTGTTCGAGGGGGGCGCTGTAGCGCGAACGTGATGCGGACGCGTTTTTAGTGAGCTCCTCGCAGGTGAAATTTCAAGTAAATAATAAACAGACTCGGATGTTTATTTTATATATTTTCTGACCAGAGTGTGATTTATGAACACATATTCGCGCAAAATTAGTGGATACCGTTTGTAAAATGGCAGCTCCTGGCAGCAAACGAGGTGGCTATGAGACGCGGGCTAGCACGGCTAGCTCGGCTGACCCTAGAGGTAGTCACGAGGGGGACTCGCTCACTGCCGAAATGTTCAAGCAGTCACTTGAATCCTTAAAAAATGACATTTGTGTCAAGATTGAGTATACGATCAGCGGTCTACAAACAGACATAAATGGTGTTAAAGAAGAGTTTACATCGGCTGTTGCCTCAATACAGCAATCGCTTAGCATGCAAGATGAGCGGCTGCGAGCCGTAGAGGATTCAGCGACGGTTGCGAGTGATACCCTTGTGCGCCTTGAAACGACGGTGGCCAAACTTCAAACCGAGGTTAACGCTTTGTCTTTGAAGTGCGAGGATCTGGAGAGCAGATCAAGGAGAAATAACATCAGACTGATCGGAATCAGTGAAGGAGAAGAGGGCAACCGCCCCACAGAATTTGTTTCAAACTTACTCCGCGACCTGTTGGGCTTGGAAGAGAAGCCGCTTCTCGACCGAGCCCACAGATCACTCCAACCAAAGCCCAAGCCCGATCAGCCACCCAGACCCTTTATTATTAGAGTTCACTTCTTCCACGTTCGTGAGCAGATTCTCCAATCTGCGCGCCAAAATGGAAAGCTGACCTACAAGGGAAAATCTGTCTTTCTTTTTCCCGATCTTACCTCTAACGAGGCAAAGAAGAGAGCGGCTTTTGGTGAAGTGCGCAAACACCTACGTAATGTCCAAGGAGCTCGATTCGGATTTCGTCATCCTGCCAGATTTCGTATTACACTTCCAGGTAACTCAGAGCAGCTCTTTACAGATCCTCATAAAACGATGGAGTATGTAAAAAGCACCAGGACCGTCGACGCGAACGGAACTACAGTTTTGCCTTAGTAACTTTTGGTGGGAACTCCGTTCTATTTGCTGTCTTTCAAGGACAATCGTCCACCTCGCAGGTTTGCAAGGTATTCTCCTCTGCAGTGATCTAGAAGGATTCACACTTTGCTTTGACAAAGTGCCTCGTGTTACTTTTCTTTTATTACTTTTATTAGTACTCACTTAAATTGCTGTTTAATTTCGAAGTATGCCTCGACAAGTGTGCTACTTTATTTAGTTATTAATGCTATTATTCTTATTATTATTACCTTTTTTTGGCCTGTATGGTGTGTAGCTTGTCTGAAACGAGTTATTATTATTATTATTATTACAATAATAACAATATTATTACTGTTATTATTATTATTATTATACTTATAATTATTTTGTTAAGGTAAACACCTATGTTGTAGTCTGTATGTTTAATCTATGTTGGCTCACCTGACGATACGCTTAGTTCTTTTTTTGTTTGTTTTTTGCGTATCTTAGACGGAAAGTTCATCGTCTGCGTTTTCTTGTATCATATGGGGATTTGCATGCACCAGGTTCAGGGAGGTGTTGAAGTGGGTGGGGGTTATAGGTTTGTGGGTTTGTTTGTTTGCTTGTTTGTTTTTTCCTCTCTCCTTTTCAAGATGTTGTGGCTACATTTTATTGGTTTTATCAATTTTTTTTGTACATTTTCAATATCTCTGTATACATCTGTAATATTTTTCTCTCACCTTTACATCTATAAACAGAGTCATTAATTTTGTAAGCTGGAATGTAAAAGGTCTTGGCCGTCCTTCTAAGCTTAACAAAGTGATAACTCACCTTGATGGTTTACAAGCTAAAATTGTCTTTTTACAGGAGACCCATCTTAATATCTCTGACCATGCTAAATTGCGTAGAAGATGGGTGTCTCAATCTTTTCATTCCTTATTTTCTAGTAGAGCAAGGGGAGTTGCTATCCTTATTCATAAAGATATTTCTTTTAATCCCACAGATGTGCTGGCTGACCGCAACGGCAGATACATCATAGTATCTGGGCTATTGTTCAACACACCGGTGATATTGGCTAATATTTATTTTAAGTTTTTTTCTGCTATACCAAATTTGCACTCAAGTTATTTAATCATCGGGGGAGATCTCAATCTTTGTTTAAATCCTCAACTCGACAGAACTTCTCAACGAGGAGCAGCCCTCTCAAAGTCAGCAAAAATAATCAATTCTTTTCTTAATGATTATGCAGTTACAGACATTTGGCGATTTCTAAACCCATCTACACGTGGCTATTCTTTCTTTTCTCATGTTCATCAATCTTTCTCTCGCATTGATTACTTTTTAATTGATAACAAGCTCCTGTCATTGGTTCAACATTGTGCTTACAATGCAATTGTCATTTCAGACGATGCGCCTCTTACCTTAGGCCTGAGGTTTGAATGTAGGTACATGCAGCGCCCACCCTGGAGGCTGAATGTTCGACTGCTAACTATTGAGGACTTTGTCCAGACTATTTCTTCCCAAATAGACTTTTTTGTTAGAGTAAATGCTACCCCAGATGTAACGCACAGCACATTTTGGGAAACATTCAAAGCCTATATTAGAGGCCAAATTATATCTTATATGTCATTTGAAAAGAACAAACTGAGGAGGTCTATGGCGGGTCTGACAGATCGCATCTCGCAGTTAGAAAATCAATATATAAGTAGTCCTTCATCCGTAATACTTAAAGAATACCTTCTCTTAAAATCTGATTTCGACACCCTTTCTACTGCTGTTACTGAGGAGATGTTGATTAAATCAAGACATGCTTTTTATGAGTATGGGGAGAAGGCAAATAGGCTCTTGGCCCATCAGCTTAGGCAGTCCTCTGCTTCCCATATTATACCAGCCATTAAAACACATAATACCTTACTGTCAGATCATCGTGAAATCAATAACTCATTTTTGGAATTTTATCGGTTACTGTATTCTTCTGAGCAAACCTCTGGTTACGAAGACTTTCATAACTTTTTTAAAGATTTCTCATTACCTCATGTCAAAACTGATGCTGTGCAATTTTTGGATGGCCCCATTTCTTTAGATGAGGTTTGTGATGCCATTTCAGCCATGCAATGTGGCAAAAGTCCTGGCCCAGATGGTTTTCCGGCTGAATTTTTAAAGAAATTTTCTGGACAAGTAGCTCCCCTTTTGTTAAATATGTACAATGAATCATTCGATCAAGCCTGTCTTCCCCAAACTCTGCGGGAAGCTTCAATTTCCTTAATTCTGAAAAAGGACAAAGATCCCCATATGTGTAGTTCATACCGTCCAATATCTCTTTTGAATGTTGACGTAAAAATTCTAGCCAAAATTCTTGCTTCACGATTAGAAACAGTTCTTCCTAATATTATTTCTACTGACCAAACTGGCTTTATTAAAAATAGATTTTCATTCTTTAATGTCAGAAGATTACTTAACATCCTCTATCATCCTATGTCTTCATCAACGCTTGAAGTCCTGATATCACTTGACGCAGAAAAGGCATTTGACAGGGTGGAGTGGGACTATTTATTTCACACTCTTGAAATGTTTGGTTTTGGAGCAAATTTTATATCTTGGGTTAAACTCTTATATAAAGTCCCACTTGCCTCTGTCCACACTAACAATATCTCTTCCGCATATTTTCAGATTAATCGAGGCACAAGACAGGGCTGCCCTCTGTCGCCTCTTTTGTTTGCAGTCGCAATAGAGCCTCTGGCCATTGCTTTGCGCCAGAATTCAAAAATAGCTGGTATAATCAGAGGAGGACAAGAGCATAAAGTTTCTCTGTATGCAGATGACTTGATTTTATATATTTCTGACCCGTCTAATTCCCTGCTTCACGTCCTTAAAACTTTCGATATATTCGGAAAGCTCTCTGGCTATAAATTAAATTTACAAAAAAGTGAAATGTTTCCTATTAATAATGCCGCCCGTGAGCTCCCTACTACTTCTTTCCCTTTTAAAGTTTCCCACTCATTTACATACCTTGGTATACACATCCCTAATTCTTTTTCTAAACTTTTTGCTGAGAACTTTCCTCGTTTATTGGAGCGGGTTGAACAGGATTTAATGCGGTGGGCACTGCTCCCATTATCAGTTGCAGGTCGAATAAATTCTATTAAAATGAATGTGCTGCCTAAGTTCACATATCTGTTTCAGTGCATTCCAGTGTTTATACCCAATTCATTTCTCCGTAAGCTGGATAGCGCTCACGGTTCATTTATATGGAATGGAAAACCTGCTAGAATACGTAAAAGTCTTCTGCAACGTCCTAAGTCATTGGGTGGAATGTCGTTGCCTAATTTTCAATGTTACTATTGGGCCTCAAATATTCGTCCTATACTACACTGGCTATATGAAGATCCTGGGGCTGATGCCTTATCATGGATCGCCATTGAATCAGCCTCATGCTTGCCTTCTTCCCTAGCAGCTTGAGTTTACGCTCCTCTTTCCTTTCCTTGCGAAAATTTTATTAAAAATTCACTTGTAAGATCTACTATTAAAATTTGGAAACAGATGAGACGTCATTTCGGATGGCAAAGTATGTCCCCTAAATCTCCTATTAATTCTAATCATGTCTTCAATCCTTCAATAATTGATCAATCTTTTAAGTCTTGGAATGCTAAAGGTATTAGGGTAATTAATGATTTGTACTATGAGGGGGTTTTCTGTTCATTCCAGCAGATGTGCGAGCAGTTTCATATTCCTAAAAATCACTTTTTCCGCTACCTCCAAATTCGTGACTTTGTGCGTAAAATGTTTCCTCAGTTTCCTGCCCCGCCTCCATCCTCTCCATATGATCATATATTGGAGGACCCTCTAAGATGGAAAGGCATCGTATCAATACTTTATTGCAAAATCTTGGCCCCACTCCACATGTCCCTTTCCCAAATAAAAGCTTGGTGGGAAGAAGACTTAGAAATAGTTATTTCTGATGAGGACTGGGAAGCAGCATTATATAGAATACACAAGTCTTCAGTATGTGCAAGACACGGACTTCTACAGTGCAAAATTGTACACCGTGTACATTGGACAAAGTTAAAACTATCCAAGCACTTTCAGGATGTAGATCCTGCTTGTGATCGCTGTAGGTTTTCCCCAGCCTCTCATGCACATATGTTTTGGTCCTGTACAAAGCTTAGGGGTTTCTGGTCCATCATTTTTGAAACTCTCTCTGGTTTTTTAGGGAAATCGATCTCCCCTTGCCCATTGATAGCCCTTTTTGGAATTACTCCTGCATCATATAATTTTACAAAGATACAATCTGATTGTATAGCTTTTATTATGTTGTTAGCCAAACGACTAATATTGCTGAAATGGAAGGATAGGAAGCCTCCAACACCAACACAATGGATTCGTGATGTCCTCTTTTTTCTAAAGTTAGAAAAAATCAAGCATTCTCTAAGAGGCTCATCTAGCCAGTTTCATAAAGCTTGGAACCCTTTCAAACAATATGTCAGAGAACAGGTTTCACTGTCAGATATAGACTAATTTTACTTCCAGAATTCTCTCTTTTTTTTATGACATTGATTGTGCATTTTTACTGTTTTCTAAGCCACGCTTCTTATTATCTTAATTATTGTTATTATTTTTATTTTATTTTTTATTACTATTACTATACATGTATATAATTTCTCAATTGTATCAAGTTATTGTCGTCTGTTCTGCTTTGTTTTCTGTTTTGTAATGTTGTATAAAAACCCATAAATAAAGTAAACAAACAAACAAAAAAAAGAATCTAGATTGTTCAAAACCCATTCTCACTTTCCTTGTCACCATGACATATATACAGTAGCGTAGATAAATACAGTCCATCCACACGTACAGTAAAGGCATTTCAAAATGACCAAGATCAGTCAAATTCATTATTCACACTGAGTGGATGTTCCAGTCATTGACTTAAAACTTGCATGAGAATGGAGCGCTAAGCGCGGAGGCGGGGCTCTGGAAAAAAAGACCTGACGTCTGATTAATTTCACCACAAGTTGATGGAAATAAATTTTGATCCTGTCTGTTTGTTTATTCAGGTTCCAATCAGCGCGCATGCAATGCACTATGTGCTACTGGAATGCAGAAATGTACGTTTAAAAAATAATTTCATTATTTATTAAAGAAAATTATGATGACCATAACAGCCTAGTGCATTTCATTCTTATCATAAAAATGGAAAAACACCAGCGCTGCTGACTGACATCGGTTATGATTGATTGAAATACATTTTATGGCCATTCATTTAATTTATTTCAGTTAATAAATCTACTACAAATAAAATTTTTTTTAAAAAACACCAAGTATAAGATGACACAAAACCCTTTGGTGGATTTTCTAATTACACATGATAAAATTTAAAGTCTCACTGTGTTAATGTTTACTTTCGCTAAATTCAATGTAAATAAGAAATGCATATATTTAATTTAAATTTGTACCGTAATTTTAGAACTGTGATTATGCATTTGTTTAATTACAATGTTTGGCTTGAATTTGTACGCTACCCTACAGTGTCATGTGCAGCTGTCGATGAGCCGCAGCTCATTAATGCTTGAGAGAACCTGAGGCCTCAGTCCATGGTTATAGCGCCACTTAGCGACGTAAAGCCGGGTGCCGCAACAGTAGCAGTGCAATTCTAGTTGAGTAACATCTGTACATAGAGTATAAACTCAAAATATGTTTCATTATGTAAATGTCATGAATTCTAATCATTTTTTTTTTAATCGGATAAACAATATTTTTAGTCTGTACAATCAAGGCTATTTTTATAGTTTCCATAGTGAAAATCTTTTTCGAGGAGTTTTCAAAAGAGCAAATAATTAAATCACTAACGGTTGTAAGTATTCCAATCCATATGTTGTAGATGTGAACTGCTGAGCTATTCTGCAGTGCATGGAATACAGAAAGGTGTTTTACAACACCTCTATTTATAACATCTCTATTTAAGATAAGCATACATGCACTGTTCATTATGATGTCACACCCAAATGTTAGTCAAATTAAGTGCCTGAGATGCCTGCGATGCAAACTTAAAAACTATGCAAAAATACTCTCAGTTGTTGTGTTCCTGACCCCTGATGAACGACTTTCTACGAGGCATAAAAGTATTATATTTGGCTTACTTTAGAACTGCTTTTAAAACTGCTGTTTTATTATTTATAAAATGCTGCTGAACAATCTGTTGTGCTGTTCAAGATTGTTTGGTTTGCTAACTTTCCAGTTAAGCATGACGACCTTACATAGTTAATTTCAGGTGACATACAGTAGAATACACTTTAAGTCAAGGCGTTGGACCAGAGTACATAATTAAATGCCTTACACAGCTAAGAAATTAAGTTAGTTCAAGTGTGACTTGGGGAAATCTCAAGTACATGGTGACTACCAAGGACTTACAATAGGGACAGCCAAAGCATATTTAAGTAACTATTCTGTCTCCTGCTTCATAACTGCTCACTGAAATGTATATGCAAATAAATTTTACATGGGTTTGTACCGTAGATTTGCTGTCTAATGGTCACCTACATTGACGTAATGCTTCTTAATGTTGGGTAAGATGGCAAGTTACAAACAAATTAGGAAGTGTCAAAATACAGGAAAATCGGCCAATTTGTCAGGCAAATACTGGAGCACAATCAGATGTGTTTATGGAGGAACTTGTAGAACCACAGGACAGGTGAGCACTGGCTCAGAGGATGAGGTGCGAGCATAGTATTCTGTTGATTTTCATAGGGACAAACAGATCTACACTCACAGGCAAAACAAAATAAAACATGATCTCAAGCACAAAGAACTGCCTTAAAGTCATATTGCTTCATGCTTTCATGTATTTCTTGTTAGCCCCAATCTTTCATTATACTTTCAGTCAATATAATAAAGGCTGTAAAAATAGAAATCAAAGAAAGACAGAAAGAAAGAAAGAAAGAAAGAAGTATTTACTTCTTGATCTAAAGTCTAAATTCTTGATCGTAGATCCTCTGGAAACTCTCATGCGAGGCAAACCTCACATTCGTATATTCTTCTTGTGCGGAGCAAACTAAAAAAGTTTAGGTTGTGGTTTTTTTTTTTTTTTTATCACCTTCCAACTCATTGTCTCAACAAGACTCTAGATATGCTAACACCTGACTCCAATTCACTTTTTGAGGTCATTCACTCATATATTACATTATATTTGCCAATGCCCTTAGATGAGGATCAGATAACATTTTATGACAAATTAAAAATTCCAAAAAGTTCACTTTTTTTTTCTTTCCTGCTCCTTTTTTGTTTGTTTGTTTTTTGATTAATCCCAAAAGTCTTTGATATGCGGTCCTCAGATTCCAACTATATGTTAGGCATATTTAGTATCTGAATTATCTTTTTGTATGCTTGGTTTCACTGTATTGTCTATTTGCGCAGATTAAATTTAAGCATGTTTAATAATATCATTTAATGATGTTGGTGATTTTTACATCGTTTGCTGAATGTAACAAATCATATTTGGCCTAAATTATTTGTTGCAGGTTCTTCATTCTTAGCAACCGAATGAAAGACCACTTCAACAATGTGTGATCACTAAAAAAGACGGAGTCGTCTTTTCAGCCAATTGTCCATGCATGGCACATCTGTGTGACACTTGCTTTCACGTTGATGCATTGCTTTTCTTCATGAAGGCTGTACATATTTTTAACACAGAATGCCTGACATGCAAACTTTTGCGAAACTATTCAAAAACACCTGTCCATTGTTATATTCCTGTCCATTGATTATTGGGTGTCCAAGAGTCACATAGTTGAAGTTTAAAGGCAAGAAGGTAGGTGTAAGTTGGACCAGAGTACATTATTACAGTACATACCTTTACACAGCTAAAAAAAAAAAAAAAAAAAACACTGATAAACACACAAGTCTGACTTGGGGACTATAGCACAAGGTGACTTAAAAAAAAATAGGGGATAGTTCATATACAGTGAGTACTCTGTTCTGCTTCATATTGCTCACTTAAATAGATAATACCCATGCAATTTAAATGGGTGTGTATTATAGAACTGCTACCTAATGGTCACCTATATTAATGTAACACTTTTTTAATGTTGTGTAAAATGGCATGTCAGAAAACAAATTAGGAAATGAGATATAGGCAAATGGGCGAATTTGTGAGACATATTCTGGAGCACAAACACAGTCAAACACAATTTCTACGAAGATGTAGATGGGAATCCTCTGGGCTCTATTCATGAAGCATCTTCTAGAACAACAGGGCTGATTGGATCTGGCTTATGGAATGAGGTGAGGCATCACATATAATGTTTTACAAAACAATCAAGCTAAAATCAGAATGAGGCTATTAACAAAATTAGCAATTAACATTAAGCATGCATGAGACAGGACCACGGACTGACATACCAGAGTATCCATTTGGCCATAGCATAGAGATAAAGTAAAAAAAAATATAAAAAAAAAACAGACAGACAGAAAACTCAGAACAGATAACAAACAGGACATGAACTAGGAACTAAAGTACAGAATGGTGGAAACAGAAGGCAGTTCTATAATATGAGTTCAACATGAAATTAAAAGCAACAGAGTCAAGTCAAGTCAATTTTATTTATATAGCGCTTTTAACAATTGACATTGTCGCAAAGCAGCTTTACACAATCAAAAGAAGTAAGTTTGTATGCAATGTGTATGAATCAAAATGATAAGATTGTCCCTGATGAGCGAGCCGAGGGCGACGGTGGCAAGGAAAAACTCCCTGAGATGGTAATAGGAAGAAACCTTGAGAGGAACCGGACTCAACAGGGAACCCATCCTCATCTGGGTGATAACGGAGAGCAGAGAATGATCAGCATAATAATGTGTACTGGAAGTTCAGTGTAACAGGAGATGTGTTAAAATTCAAATTAAAAGGAGTCCAGTTTGTTCCTGGAGTCTCAGGTAGACTGTAGGAGAGAGTCTTTGTGGTGTGCCCAAGGATACTATGACGGAAACCCGATTTAAGGCACTGGTTCAAAAACTGCTTCCCGTACACTCCAATAACCCAGGTATGTCAGTCAGTCAGGCGTTAGAAAAGTGGCTTCAGACATTTCTGTCCTAATTAAATAATTAAAAATCACTGCATGATAAGATTTTATTTAGGTAAAATTATCATAATCTAGAGGCTTTTGCTTTCATATAAGCCACTTCTGATTACAAATGATCAATTAGAAGTCAAGTTACTATTTGTTGGTCCTACAGTACAAGTTGGATAGGCAACAAGACTTTTGTCAGGGTGTGTATGTATGCGTGCGTAAAAATGACTGAAAAATACATTTAATTAGCAAATTGTCAGTGTATGTATGTGTGTGTAAAGTGACATTAAATATTGTCATTACTGTCATCTGTTATATACTGTATATAGAGGTGAGTCATTGTACAGTGCGATGGCGAATGGTAGGAATGATTTCCTGAACCGTTCTTCGTGACCGTAAAGTCTGTTAGAGAATGAACTCCGCTGCCTCTGTATGGGATCATGTAGTGGGTAGGATGGATTTTCCATAATAGTTTGTTCAGTGATCTGTTGTTCCTCACCTGCTCCAATGTGTCAAGTTTGTGTCCAATTATTTGTTCAGCCTTGCAGATGATTTTATTTATCTTGCCTGCATCCCTGGCACTGATGCTGATGCTGCTACCCCAGCAGACCACAGCACTATAAAGGGCACAACTGACTGATAAAACATCCCCAGCATCCTGCAGCATATATTGAAGGCTCTGAGTTTCCTCAGGAAATAAAGTCCGCTCAACCCCTTCATATACACAGCATCGGTGTTGGTCCTCCAGTCCAGCTGATCTGCAGTTCAAATGAACCCCCAAGTACTTGTAGTTGTCCACAACCCCAACCTCCTCACCCATGACGGTAACAGGTTTAATAATAGTTTTACCATTCCTAAAGTCCACTACTATCTCCCTGGTTTTTATGATGTTTAGGAGAAGGTGGTTTCTCCTAAGTTGTCCAGAAGTCCTCTATATTCCGACACTTGTCTATCCATGATACACCCAATCACTGAGTCATCAGAGAACTTCTGCAGGTGGCAGGACCCAGAGTTGTATTGGAAATCTGAGGGGTACAGAGTGAACAGAAATGGAGAAAGAACATTCCCCTGAGGTGCCCCTGTGTTACTGTCCACCACATCAGACAGGGAATTCCCCAACCTAACAAACTGGGGCCTCTCTAGCAGATCAGCTATCCAGGACACTATATTAAAGGCCCTGGAGAAATAAAAAGAACATGATTCTCACTGTATCGTTACATCCATCCAGGAAAGACTAGACACACTACAATAGGTATATGACTGCGTCATCCATTCCAACCTGAGGCTGGTAAGCAAATTGTAGTATAGTGTAGGTCCAGGGATGGTTTTAGCAATGGTCCTACAGATGTGTTTTTTTTCCCACAAGCAACATTTGGGAATTTAAATAAATGTGTTGAACTTCCCTGAATATCTGCCAGATGGTGCATGGGGGGATTTTATCTAAAAGCCAGACCAAGTACAACGAAGAATTGTGTATAATTAGTTAGCCTAAAACTAACACAAAAATGTTGTGTCCAGTGCTGAAGCAAACATGAATTTTATTTTGTTTTACAATAGATCTTTCATGATGAATGTGTGTATATGTGCCTCATATTATTTTCATAATGATTAAATGAGATGCCCAAAAGCGTGCTTTAAAATTCATAATAAAAAGTTTCTTACATAGTTTTTGTAATGTCTTGACAGGGACAAAACAATGAAAGACATGGCAATGCCTCGTTTTAAATGGTCTTGAAATTAATTACATTTCCTGATAGTGTTAACTACAGTATGCAAATGTCCTGATTCGTGAATATGTCAACATGTCTTCGTTAAAACATAAAAATGTGTCGACATTGGGCACCATCAGAAGACATGAATTTACAAAAAAAATAAAAGTCTATATTTGTTTATCTTATATGTACACAAAGTGCTTCTGGCTTTTCATAATAATAATCATCATGCTTTTTGTGTCCAGCATTGGATAATTATTTAATCCATTATTTGACCATGGCTGGAAATAATAGCTGGAATATGATTGTGAATTAATGACTGAAATAAAGCTGATCATCGGCGTGCGTGAACCCCAATTTGTGCGTAAACTTTCACTTTACAAAAGGCAGCGTTTTGATCAGCCATAAGTATTTGCCATAAGCTTTGTTGTATTGTTTTTAATCACTCTATACACAACCTATAATTTCACCTATGCTATTTTACAAATGGAATATTTTTTATGTTACACTTTAAAAACTGCTGGGTTAAATGTTGATTTTATTAATTTATTATTATTTAGTAGATTCGTTTTCAGAAATCCTTATGGGGATGTGGCTGCGTCGGGTGGGTACAGTCTGTTCAGTCTGGAGAACAAATCTTCGAAAACGTTGTGTTTTGAAACCAGCGAAAATTGCAGAGCTTCTAGATGAAACACAGGACACCTGTCCATAAATAAAAATTTATATTTAGGCCTATACGTGAAATATATTTAACTTAAATATCACAGATTCAAACAAATAAAGAAGACCCGCTGAGCTTCAGTTCATTGGGATACCAGACAGCTGAGCAGCACAAAACGTTCCTACGGTTAACGCCATCAGGACCTGAGGTTCCGGTTGAGTTTTTCCAGTCTTCTCACCTGGCTAGCTGTCAGTTTAAGTGAAGGTGGTGTGCTGGTTTTAGAGGATTGTGCTGGGAGGTTGTGGGAGGGGGTGCTTAGCAGCTGCTGCTGATGGTGATGTGGGTATTGATTTGAGGGTGTGAAGACTGGCCCTGTGTGGATCAACCCAGCCGGGGTTCCTGTGCTAAATCTGTTAAAATGCTAATTCAGTCCAGACTGGCCTCCTTCTGACTGTCTTTAACGTTGAAGCCAGTGATCTGCTTCAGTCTAATCCACACATCTCTGACGTCGTTATGCTGAAGTTTACTCTCCAGGATGTCTGGAAACAAATTAGGAAATAATGCATTTGACGAAATGGACAAATTGGCTAATTTGTCAAGCAAATGCATTTGAAAACAGCGTGACTACAGGAGCCACAGTCCATGTCGACCTGAAAGACTCATAGGCCCTTAAAGCATTAGCCCTTGCCAAATTCAATAATTTATAAAGATTTAGACTCAGGTTATAAAAGGTTGCAAAGGTTCTACAAAAAAACAGCTGGCAATTTATAGTGAACATGTGTTGTAATGTTTGAAAGCTGTTCATATGAATGGGAAATTTAGCCAGCAAGCAATCTTTTCACAAACAGGATACAGTGACGTGAAGAGAACAACAACAACCCCACTTACTTGGTTTAGGTTGCCAACTCTTCACTGATGGAAACTTGTCATAGTTTGGAAACAAGTCATAGCAAAACTGCTTGTATCAGTTTCATTTCAGAGCGTTCAAGTGGAACCACCCTTAGCAGTCACATGTTAGTCACATATCAGCTGGCCATATGGTACTTGATGGGAACTCCATTAAATTCCTGAACTATTGAGCGAAGATAACAAGTAGATAACACGCGGCCTCCATGTGATGAGATTTCCTACAAGAAGCAGGGCACTGGAATGAGTCAAAAAGGTCAAGAGGGCCGCTGGATCTAACAGCTCAGGAGTGACACGTGGAGCTTGACGGAGAGAGACAGCAAGAGGGAGAGAAAAGAAGAGAAGAGAAGAGAAGAGAAGAGAAGAGAGATAACAGTTAGGTACAGTATGGTCCCAGTCCGGAAGGACTTACTATCACAGCATAACTAAAAGGTATGAAGCCAGAAGTAAAATGACCAGTCACTCCCCTGTCAAATATGAATATAAAAAGTGTTACAGTACATGATTAAACTTAATGCAAATGTGTTAGTGTCACTATGGGAAATACTGCCCTCACACACTCTTTAATGTGTTTAACTTTGCTGCAGTCTGTAAATAAATGAGAATTTATTTAATTCTATTTTATTATATGGTTAAACTGTTTTGCTTTTGATTGACGCCTTCATGCAGCTATATGCAAATTTCACATGGTAAGGAAAAAGCTGCAGAGCTCCGTGTCAGTGTGCTCCAGCTGTCTTGACTTGTGTACTGAAAGGATGCTGTATCAATGATTTGACTTTAAAATAAAAGCTGAACGAAAGAAGCTGGAGCTCAGTGATTTAGCTCTTGTCTTGTACACACAATTGTTTTGAATATAAAAGCATGACAATGTGTAACTGGATGTGTAAAGGGTGTGAAGATGAGTAATTGTGTGAGTCTAACAATGAATGCCTGAGAGTTTGTAGCTTTTGCAATCACTATATATTTCTAACACTGTATACCAGACGTAATTAAAGTTGGTGTGTGTGTATGTGTGTGTGTGTGTGTGTGTGTGTGTGTGTGTTGGGGGGCGGGGGGACTTGGTCCTCTCCTGTTCTCCCTCTATTTGTGTCTCTTTGTGAAGTCATATCCTCGCACAGCTTTTCATACATTGTTATACAGAGGATATCCAACTCATTCTTTCTTTTTCTCCCTCAGACAATCAGATTTCCACTGGGATCTCAGCATGTCTGGCAGACATCCCATCCTGGATGGCAGCTCAACAGCTGAAGCCTAATCTCAGTAACTGCCCGAACTGCTGATCCTCCCAGGTGATTCATCCCCCTGCTGGGATCTTTTAATCTCCCTGGAAAACAATTGGATCACTCCTTCAGTCGCTGTCCACAAACTTGGGGTAACTCTGGACAATCACCTGTCATTTTCCTCACACAATAACATTACTTACTCTTGTCGATTTTCTTTTTTTTTACAACATCAGAAGAATTCATTAATTTCTCTCAACACATAATACGCAGGTGCTTGTTATCTCAAGTCCTTTGTCCACCATTCGGCCTCTGCAGCTGATTCAGAATGGCTTGTCTTCAGTATTCCCAAGTTCTCCCACATCTCCCCACTTCTCCTTTCCCTCCACTGGCCTCCTTTAGCTGGTACATCAAATTAATTACGCTGATGCTTGCCAAAGCTATAAAACACTTTAGCTGCAACGTTATAAATGGCCCCGCGCCCATTTACTGTACCTCTCAGCTCTAATCACATGCCACACTGGAAAATGTTCCCTCCGATCCTCCAGCACTGCTCGACTGGTCCAACCATCTCTCAGGGGTTGAGGGCCTAAGTGGTGGAATGAACTTCAGCTGAGTCACTGGCAGTATTTAAACGACGACTAAAGATCCATCTGTTTCTTTTGGGGATATTTGGATTAATTCCCAACAATGTTTGACTGATGGTACTTTGTTAGTAACCTAGTAACCAGTGTAAGGTTCTTACTTACATCATCTGATGACCGAAACTTCAAAGCACTTTTGTAAGTCACGCTGGATAAGATCTTCTACCGAATGCCTAATTGTAAATAAATTAATGAATTATTCGTTCATCAATACAGTATGATGAGTGTCTGTCACAAGTAAAAACTTCCCCAAGTTTTTAAAGTATCTTTGATTCCCATTAATCCCATTACATCAACCCACTGCCTTTTGAAGTGGCCTTTTCTCAATTAGAATAGCCATTATCTGTTGTAGGTACATTTGTTTTTGGCAGAGCAAAATGTCTGCATGCACAGCTGTATGCTGCTTTCTCATATTGGAAACATCCAAGCCAAGGTCAAAAGTTGTACCACTCACTGCGAAAGCCTCTTCTTTCTGCTTTATATAATGTTTTAAGGAATGTCCCTGGCATGGGTGCCAGCCCCCATGTGATGATGGATGGATGTATGCATAGGGAAATTATGAAATATAAAAACACTAATCATCATCAACATTAGTATTCGTTGTAAGAGCATTTTTTTTATTTCTATTGACAAACAAATATACAAAGTATTAAAATACATAAATATATCAATACATAAATAGATTTATTAAGACTACTGTCTATTGTCATTTTATTGAGAATTTTTTTTTTCATAAATTTGACTATTCACAATTATTTAATAGTATAAAGCTCTTTAAATAATCCAGTGTGAACTACCTCAACGTAAATAACCATCAACAACAAAAAGATGGCATTTGAGCCACATCTTAAAACTTAATGATCTGACATGTCTTTTAATATTTAAGTTATTGTTTGTTTCTCCTTATGAAACACAACTCCGTCTGGTTGCTCTCCCCACTTCACCGTGGCGTTGTCGGCCATACCATGCTCCTGTAGCTTCTGCTTGACCTGAAAAGGAAAACATGATTTTAACATTTAACTTTAATAAGCTCATGGTTTCTGAGTGTTACCTGTCGCAGCAAGTTTTTAACTGCAACAAGACTGGGCTGTTTTGGAAAATAATGGGACTTACGGTAGAAGAGAATGCATTGCCATGTCACAAGCCCATGAAAGACTCACGCTATTGTTTTGTGCCAATGCATGTATCATTCTGAAAATCCACAAGCCTTTAAGAAATGCAAGGTGCGGAAGAGCCAGTTAAATGTTATTTTGTAGTCCAACAGCAAGGCTTGTGTTTGTGTAGTGGATCAACAAGGTTTTCGGTCCTGCCGTGAAAAAATAACACTAAAAGTCTTGCTGGTTATGGATAATGCTCATGCTCATCCTCCAGGCCTTGAGGACGACTTACTGGAAGAATTTGAGTTCCTTCAACACCCCTCCACTACTCCAGCCTATGATCAGCAGGTCATTTCAAACATCATACCAAAGCTTTATTTCAGCGATGCTTTGAAGTGACAGAAGGAGCAAACCTTACCCTCAGAGAGTTTTGGAAGTTCTCTTGGTGACCCCTGGAATGGGGTCACCAAGAGGACCCTTAATTCTGCTTGGAAAAAATCTGTGGCCTGATTGCATTCTTGGACATGACCCTGAGGGATTTGCCCATGAACAGGAGTTGCCAGTTGCTGATAAAAATTGTGTCATTTAGGAAAGACTATGGGACTGGAGGTGAATGAGGATGACATTGAAGAGCTGGTGGAGGAACATAACCAGGAGCTGACCACCGACGCACTGATGAATCTGCATCGTGAGCAACAGCAAGATTATGCGCAAGTTATGGAGGAGATCTCTTCTAAAGAGGAGGAGAAAATATACGGCAACATTTTGTAGAAAATCACCACCCGAATAAGGCTGTAGCAGTGCACACAATCGATCTGTTCAATGACAATGCAATGTTTAATTTCCATGAGATTCTCAAAAATAGGCAAAAGCGGGTGTCATTAGAGTTGTCATTAGTGAAAGTCTTTATTTTATTTGTTATTATTTGAAAGTACAGATTATTTTGTTTTATTTTTATTTTAAAAGTTCAGGTTACTTTTGTTTTATTTTTGCTCTAGATTTTTTTTATACATTGGATAATCTTATAATAAATATTTTTTGGTTGTGGAACGAATTACCTGAGTTTGGATTATTTCCTATGGGAAAATTTACGAGTGTTTTTGGATCAATTTACGAGTGATTTGGTGTTTTGGAGTGTTTTGGAGTGTTGCTTGCCTGTAAGCCAAGGTTTGACTGTACTAATCTGAATAGATCTCATAAGTATGACCATATTTTCTACTGTACATTTATGGTGAAATGTTATTATGTAAAGAAGCAAAGACAAACAAGATTAAACAAATATTCACCGTTATTGTAAAATAATGAATTAAGAGATATGATGAAGTGGAGTTACTGCCACCTCTCTCAAGCTGCTTTTCATTAAGTACATGCCTGTAATTTGCAGCTGCACTGTTGCCAGAGTTCCTGTTAGAGAAATTCATCAACACCTTTTGACCAATCAGAAACCAGAATTCACCTGCAATGACATTATGACCTATAAAGCACTAAATAGTTTTGCTTCACATTACCTCGGCAAACTTTTGGGCCTTTCTGTTCCACATCCATTTTATCAATAGGTGCATGTTCTTACATACAGTATTTTACAATAACGAAAGCTGTATTTGCGGATGGTGAGACCCACCTTCTCCAAGATGGCCTGCATAAACACAGGATCATTCACATTCTGATTGGACCGGACTTTCACTTTGATGGTCTGTTGTTCTCTCGGATACACAACTGAATGCAAAACACATATAAACATACAAATAAACCCGATAATTACCAACCACAAATACTGATATATAAATATCCCAATCAATATTCAAGACTTCAACTCACTTTTGTGACAGATGAAAGGCATTATGTCTGAGCACAGTGCATCAGCAGTCTGACCATTATAAAAATAACCACACCTTTCATTTCCACGAGCATTATCAGGGTTTCCAGTCATCCATGGCATGGTGGACATATTGGTCTTGTCTGACCACTTCCAGGGTGCTCTGTGCAGTCCAAGCCAAGAATATGAAGTGGGACTTGCCATCAGTTGCAGTATAATGGAGTTTTCTGTTGAGGTTCTCGCGCTGGCCATGTCCGTGTGATATTGTCTGCAGTAGCTCTGAGCATCATACCAGGACCTTAGAGAATTGATCAAAATGTACCTACTATTGCCAGTGTACCCGTCTGTAAGAATGAATAATATTAATAATATTAACAATTCCCAATGTACATTTCAATTCATTTCAATTCATGTATTTAAAATGTTAATTTATAATGCAAAATAACAAATATTGATTTTATTACAGTTAAATAATCATAAATCAGCACTTCATCAATTCACAAGTTAATAAAGGTAAAATTGTTTTCTGTTTTTCCAATATTTATTTACTAGATGTATTTCCCCTTATGTTCCTTCAGAATCCAAGAGAAATAATAGCGAAGAGAACAATATGTTACTTCTCACCATCAAAGCATGTAAAGGGTTTAGTCTCTGTGCATAATATACCCCACCAGCCACTACTGGAAGTTGTTATGGCGCACTCGTCATTTCCATTTTTTGGCTGTGTAGAAGCCCACTTTGTCTCACTACCCAGTGGTTCATTTCCCAGGGACCAGTGCCAGCCGCTGCTCTCTGTGTACAGTCCAATCCAAGCACTGAAGACTTTTTGTTGGCTCTGTTCCAAATTTTTAAGGTTTATGATGTCATCATTGGTTTCAATAGTAGCCAGGTCATCGAAGTTGGCACGGCAGTAAGCCTGAGCATCCGTCCAGTTTCTCGCCTGCTGGATCAGATGGTACTGACGGTTGACAGGCAGGACGAGGTGGATGATTCCTGTAGAGGACATTTTTTTTTTCAACTTTTGAGTCTTTGGAGAAACTTCTGTTCTGTTTCTAGTTTTGAATTTTTACTTTTTTTTTTCAGATTTGTTTTTTTGCTATCAGTTATCAGTCACCAGTTATTTTTTCAGTATACAGAATTGGCAAATGGAATGTTGGAGTGTCCTTATTATGGGCTTGATGAGATTAGCTTTAAACAGTTGCCAAGAAAATGTCTTACTACCTCTTTGACCCGATTCCTATCATTTAGAATCAGCACTGTGGTCGGTGGTGTGTGGTCAGTTTTCATGATTGTCCAAATCCTGGAATAATTTTAGAGGTTGAGGAGCACAGCATCAGATTTTCTGACCATACCTAAGATAAGCTATCAACTGCATGATGACAGCCAGATTGTTTGTTAGATTCCTGAATTTCTCCATGATTTGAAAATCAGGTAAAATTATTTTTTTTCAGTGTGGAACCTTGGATTGCGAGCATAATTTGTTCCAAAAGTGTGCTTGTCAAAATACTTGTATATCAAAGCAATGATTCCCAATAAAAATAGTGGAAACTCAGACAGTTCTACAAACTAAAACTATTCGTATAAAAATAGTTAATAAAAAAGATAAAGTAAAAGTAAAACAAATTAAGCTGCACTTTACTTTTGAAAAGAATTGTGGCTTAATGATTGAGACCAGAGGGAGGAGAGGAGGAAGGGGGGGCTGTTGTTCAGGAGAATATTCACACACAAATCCATGTGCGTGCATCCACAAGCAACCATTTTACAGATAGGCTCAACAAAGTGCATGCACACATAGGCACATGGACACACACACACACACACACACACACACACACACACACACACACACACACACACGCACACACTAGGGTGAGCAAAGCAGCTTTACACAATCAAAAGAATTATTTAAGTTTGTGATGAGATGTGAACGTGTATGAATCAAAATGATAAGACAAGGCAAGGAAAAACTCGCTGAGATAATAGGAGTTGAGTAATAGGAAGAAACCTTGAGAGGAACCAGACTCAACAGAGTTATTTCAATTGGTATACAATGTACTCGCAATTCAAACTTTTTTAACATCGAATCCAAGCTGGTCAAGTGAGATCCTGAGGGAGAACAAAGGACGAGACCCGAAGCGGCGGACCCAAGGGAAACCAGTCGACATCAAGAACTGGCTGAGAGCCTGTGTACACCGCACACCTCTGCCTAGCATTCTGCTCACTAGCGTCCAGTCACTGGAGAACAAACTCGATGATCTTAGGGCCAGGGTAAAGTTTCAGAGAGACATTCGGGCCTGCAATCTCCTCTGCTTCACAGAGGCAGCTGAACCCAGCGGTGCTGGATGACACCATTCAGCCGGCCAAGTTCTTCTTGGTTCACCACATTGAAAGAACAAAGGACTTGGGGAAGTCAAGGGGAAGCGGTGTGTGATTAATGGTGAACAACAGCAGTTGTCCCTCTCACACCCAACCTGGAACTACTGTCCATCAAATGTCATACTTTTTATCCTTCTTGGGAATTTACATTAGTTATAATCATCGCCTTTTATATTTCACCTCAGGCGGACATGGACACTGCCTTATGCGAGCTGCATGAGGCACTTACACAGCACCATACACTACAGCGGGACTTATTGTGGCAAGGGACTTTAACAACGCCAATCTCAAACGCGCAGTGCCAAAATTTTTCAGCATATCACCTGCTCCACCAGGGTCAAAAGGACACTGGACCATCGCTACACCACAATCAATGATGGCTCTGATCAATGATCTCACCCATGTTTGAGAAATCCGACCATAACGTCATCTTCCTCATGCCAAAATATAAACATAGACTTAAACAGGAAGTTCCTTTTGAAAGGGAGTCACGGACTGAATGGACCAATCGATGGCCGCGCTACAGGACGCACTTAATGACACAGACTGAGACATGTGCCAACAAAGCTCTGATGACATCAACATGTTTACAGAAACGGTTGTGGGATTTGTCAGGAAACTAGCGGATGATACCGTACAAAAAAATGACCATCAGAATGTTTCCTAATTAGAAGCCGTTGGTGGACAAAACCATCCGTGATGCTCTGAGATCTCGCACTGTCGCCTACAACACGGGACATGGATAGCGTGACATGGACCCAAGGCTGCATCATACAATGTTCGGAAGGCAGTGAAACAGGCAAAGTAATGCTACACGAGGAAACTAGAGTCACAGCTCCAACAGAGTGACTCTAGGAACCTGTGGCAGGGATTAAGGACAATAACAGACTACAAAGGACCAACCTCCGGTGGGACGACTGCGGAGGTGTCTTTGACATCGGCTACAAACAGGAAGAGAATGCCAGCACCGGAAATACATTCATCATCTCCGAGCATGACATAAGGAGAGCCTTCAGGAGAGTGAACACCAGGAAAGCAGCAGAACCAGATGGCATCTCTGGTTTGAGTCGTCAGAGCCTGCGCAGACCAGCTAGCACCTATGTTTAAAGAGATATTCAACCTCTCCTTATCCCAGCTGGTAATCCCCACATGCTTCAAAGAGTCCATCATTGTTTCTGTTTCTAAGAAATTCCATCCTGCTTCCTTCAATGACTATCGCTCTTTGGCTGCTACCAATTCCACCACCATCATCAAACATCACGACCTGGTTTGGGGACAGCACCATGCAGAACAGATGAGTTTTCAGAGGGTCAGCATCCGCACCAAGCTCCCTGACCTGCAATCAATCTACAGCAAGCGGTGGTGGACCACTCCCTGAAGGCCAACACAGAGAGACTGGGGAGGAGTTTCTTCCCGCAGGCGATACGGTCTCACAACCAAAACACCACACAGGATTAAAAACATCCTTGGACATTGCTCACAGCCGACATTTATGGTTAATTTATGGACATTACATTTGAACATTTGTGCACATTTGCACTCACCCTGGACATTTCTGGACATTTTATTTAAATTTAATTTAGAACACTTTCTGGTCATTTAATTTTGCATACTTTCTGGACATTTCTGGACAATTCTATTCATTTAATTGTTCACACTTTTGCCCATTGCATATTTTTCATATTTGTACAGTAATTATTGTCAATATTTTGTACAGCTAAGTTTTTAAAATATATTTTTATGTTCAATATTTTATATTGTGTTGTTCTATTTTTCTCTGTAGCTAAGTTTTTCTATATTTTATTCTTATTCCCGTAATTTATTTCTAATTCTTATTGATCATTTAGATTTTAAGGTCACAAGCTGTCATATAAGCATTTCACTGCATATCATACTGTGTATGACAATTTTACTTTTTTTGCTAATCTTTGCTTGCAAACTGAATTATTGGAAAATTATTTAAAAATTCAATAATTAATACTAGATACTGATGTGAAAGAAAGAAGCTTTTGTTAATTGATTTCTTTATAGAAATTAACTAAATTTTTTCCTTTAACTCTTTGATGATGATGAAATCCATTGTATTTTTTTTTTAATGAATAAATGTCAGATTAATGACCATTTGAGAATTTCATTCTCTGTTCATCATTACATTTAAACTTTAATCAAGTAAAATAAAAAATCATAAGAAATTCTGTATGGGCACGTGAAAAATAATTTGATTGAAGGTTTCCTTGCGCAATATGGAATGCATCAGTGAGTAAACAAATAATATTTTTTATTTTACTGTGAACAGTCATTGGTGTCATACCGTATCATTGGTTGTGCAGTTGGGTGTTTTTTTAAAACAAAAGTTATCATTACTTTTATAATGTGAACCATTGTTTAACTTTAAATTGTAATTATTTTATATAAACATTTCTTTGTTTTATAGTTTTTCAAGTAATAAATATAATTGATATATAATTGTACAAAAAATGCTAAATATTTTTACATAACTATAAAAAAAAAAATTGAACCAGATCTACATTTTAAAGATATTTGAAGTTTCTATATTTTGTGATCTGTGTTTTTTTTTTTTTTATCCATTTGATTGCATTTTTACATTTAGAAATTATCAAAGTGTTGTAACCAATGATATCTAAAAACACAATGAAAACCTGGGGTAAACACTAAATGAAATAAAATTGTTCAAATTAAAAACAGGATATAAATTGTCCATTATGATTTATAACAATATTAAAATAATAATAAATGCTCACCATTAATTTTTATGGCTAGAACCTAAAGAAAAAATTTCACCTTTTGGTCTCTCAGTACCGTAATTCTTTTTTTTTTTTTTTTTTTTTTACTGCACATTCAATGAACCAGCTATTTTCTAAATATAAGGTCATTTTACCAATATAAATAAGCATATTATTCTCATTAAGGGGACATTTGCTCCTCACTAAGCACCAAAAACATGAATAGAATATTTTCTCTCTTACCTGTGAAGAAGAGAATAATAAAAAATAATTTGTCCATCACTGATATGTTAATGAAGAAATTACAAAAGACTAAAATCCCTCAGCTGTAATTAAAAGTGAAGCTTACGTTTAGTTTCTAAAAACATCTAATGGAGCAATACCATATCAGCAATCTTTTTATAAAACTTTTTTCCAGTGTCTTGTAGACCGAGCTGGAATTGTCATTTATAGACTTAATGACGTATGAAAAATCACCCATCCTTACTGCTCTGCCTTTCAAGCAGAGAAATTCAAATAACCTATTCAAATGCTTAATGGGTGTGTACAGCAGATAAGTAAAGGTGGACAAACACACAGCAGCTTAGTATTTACATTTCATCAAAAGTGGCAAAACATGACATTGATCCAACAAAGGCAAAACTTCTACTGGAAAAAGAGTTAATAATTTTAGAATGGTTTATTGACACACATACATCTGCTCAACGTGCACTTTATTAGCAGCACAGTACTAATACTTGATATGGACAATGAATTTTCTTCCTCTAGATCAGTAATTCAATTAATGTAAGCCTAACATTGATAGACATTTTCTTTCTTTTTTTTATGTTTATCAGGCGACACAGTGGTCACCTTGTACCTCCAGGGTCTGGGTTAGATTCCCACCTATTTATACAGCCATGTTTGCATATAGTAATCAGTTAGTTAAGGCAACATGGTGGTGTAGTGAGTAGCACATTGACCTTGAACCTCCAGGGTGCGGGGACTCATTTCCTGGATCTGTGTGCATGGAGTTTGCATGTTCTGCATGTTTCCTCCCACAGACCAAAGACCTCCACATTAGGCTAATTGGTGTTCTCAAATTGTCCATAGTATGTCCGTAGAGTGTGCCCTGCGACGGATGGGTGTACCCCGGTTTGTGCCCCAAGTTTCCTGGGATAGTCTCCAGCACCCCCAACAACCCCCCCACACACAGAAGAAGACTTCTTCGGCATGGGAACAATGGTAATGAACTTGAAGCATGTGGAAATGACAGCGCTGAGAAATGTTGAAGATATCGGTGAGAACATCTGCCAGCTGTTCAGCACATTCTCTGAGAACTCTGCCAAGTCTTCTTATCTGGTATAGCAGCTTTATGTGGGTTGACTCTTCGTTGAGTTTTCCGCACATCAGCTGTGGTGAGACACAGCACCTGGTCGTTCGGAGGATGGTCTTCCGAACCGTCATGTCGTTCTGCATGTCAAACCGAAGCTGTTCAACGCATCTGGAAGGGAGCCTTCACTGTCACAGACAGGTGATGTTGTCCTGTAGTTTGTAATGGCTTGAATGCCCTGCCACATGTACCGTGTGTCACTGCTGTCCCTGAAGTGTTTGTGAATACTCTGGGCATGTGCCCGCGCTTCGCCTCTCTGATTGCATGGGAAAGTTTGCATGCACCTCCATAATGATCCATGGTTTCTGGTTGGGTCGTGAGATGATGAACATGTTGCAGTCAGTGTTCTCAAAGCAGTCCTGAAGAGCAGAGATGGCTCCTGCTAACCAGGTTTTCACCTACTACAGAACCGGTTTTGAACGCCTGATGAGTGGGGCCTGGTTCTTGCAGCAAGCCGAGATCGAGTAGCTTTTTCCACAGCTCATCAAGAATGTCGTTAGTACAGTGTAAGACAAATGTGCTACATCACAAAGTAAACAGGCGCATGTGGCAGGGCATACAAGCCATCACCAACTACAGGACTTCATCACCTGTCTGTGACAGTGAAGGCTCCCTTCCGAATGCGCTGAACAGCTTCTACGCATGGTTCAATATACAGAACGACGTGATGGCAAGGAAGACCACCCCTCCTCCGAACGACCAGGTGCTGTGTCTCACCACGGCTGAGGTGAGAAAAACTCTGCGAAGAGTCAACCCTCGTAAAGCTGCTGGACCAGACAACATCCCACGCAGAGTGCTCAGAGAATGTGCAGAACAGCTGGCAGGTGTTCTCACCGACATCTTCAACATCTCTCTGAGCAGCGCAGTCGTTCCCACATGCTTCAAGTCTACCACCATCGTCCCCTGCCGAAGAAGTCTTCTGTGTCCTGTCTCAATGACTACCGCCTTGTTGCACTCACTCACATCATCATGAAGTGCTTTGAGCGGCTCATCATGAGACACATCAAGACCTTGCTTCCCCACTCACTAGACCCCCTGCAGTTCGCATATCGTTCAAACCGTTTGATGGACGACGCCATCTCCACCACACACCACCTGGCACTGACACACCTGGACAAGAAGGACTTACGTCAGAATGCTGTACATAGATTTCAGTTCAGCATTCAATACAATCATCCCCCACCTGATCAGGAAGCTGAGCCTGTTGGGCCTAAACACATCCCTCTGTAAACAGTGGATCCTGGACTTCCTGACCGAAAGACCTCAGGCAGTGCTATACCTCTAGCACCATCACACTGAGCACTGGGGCCCCCCAGGGCTGTGTGCTCAGTGCCCTGTTGTTCACATTGACTCATGATTGTGTAGCGACACACAGCTCCAATCATATCATCAAGTTCGCTGATGACACGACCGTGGTGGGTCTCATCAGCAAGAATGACTGGTGTACAGACAACAACCTGCCTCTGAACGTCGATAAGACAAAAGAGATGATTGTTGACTTCATGAGGACACAGAGTGACCACTCTCCGCTCAGCATCAACGGCTCTTCTGCGGAGATTGTCAGGAGAACGAAATTCCTGGGTGTCCACCTGGAGGAGAACCTCATTTGGTCCCTCAACACCAGCTCTCTGCACAAGAAAGCCCAACAACGTCTTTTCTTCCTGAGAAGGCTGAGAAAGGCCCAGCTTCCACCACCAATCCTCACCACCTTCTACAGAGGAACTATCGAGAGCATCCTGAGCAGCTGCATCACTGTCTGGTTTGGGAATTTACCATATCAGACCGCAAGTCCCTACAGCGGATAGGGAGGACAACTGAGAAGATCATCGGGGTCTCTCTCCCCTCTATCGAAGACATCTACACCACACACTCCATCCGCAAAGCCACCAGCATTCTGGCTGACCGGACACACCCCTCACACACACTCTTCATCCTTCTGCCATCTGGAAAAAGGTACCAAAGCATTCAGGCACTCACATCCAGACTATGTAACAGTTTTTACCCACAAGCCATCCGTCTCCTCAACACAAAGAGACTGGACTGATAAACACACACACACACACACACACACACACAAATCACTAAAACAGACAAACTAAATAACATCCGGACTGAACTGATAAACACACACATGTACAATCACACTGATCTACAACCACCTTAATTTGTTCATACCTACCTATCTGAACTGCTCTTTGCAATATTTGCACAATATTTTATTTCACTTTGCGATTTGCATACAATATTTTTTAACACAATGTAAATTGTTTACTTGCTGCTCTCTCCACTACCTCAACTCATACCTTATCACTAAAAAGGCGTTTCTTTACTGTAACGTGTTACGTTGTTGTTACATTGTTGTTACATTGTTGTGTTGTCATGTAGCTCTTCATTTGCACATTTGCGCATTTGCACATGCATTTTGTTGCCTGTTGTCTGTTGTCTATTGTTGTCTCTTTTTTGTATAGAAATTGATAGTTTTTAGGTTAACTTAAAAATGTAAAAATCTTGTGTTGTTAATTTATGTTGTGTTGTTAAATTTATGTCGTTTGCATGTATGTAGCACCCTGGTCCTGGAGGAACGTTGTTTTGTTTCACTGTGTACTGAACTGTATATGGTTGAAATGACAATAAAAGGCTACTTGATTGACTTGACTAAACAAAGTAGCACCATTATGGCCCTGGCTCGGTCGCTGCGTGCTACCGCTGTGCCGCCATCTTGGACGCTCAAGTGTGAGGGCACACCTAACACTAAAGGTAACACCCCCACTTGCTCTCATACTGTACAATACTGTGTATCATTATAACAACATGAGATATGAATACAGGTCCCTTCCTTGTGTTGGATTTACGTACAGTACCAAACTAAAAGTTTTCATCACTTTTCTTATAACATAGTTCATGATCAATTGTAGCTTTCAAGTACCTCATTACACGTTTACCTGTAGACCAATGTAGTTTGTTTGGTTCAGACAAATATCGGGACAATTAACAAACAACCCAAATTGGATCAGGTCTGGTATATGTCATCAGATATATCCATCTTTTTCAGGATAATCCAACTTTTGCTTTTTAATCCAGCTTTTTTTATCGTACTGAAACTTTATAGTATCCTTAACATGTACCTTTTCTGGATAATTTTTACAACTCCTCCACTTTGATGGAAATCAATTCCCAGTACAGTAAATGTTTAAGTTTTCACAGACATTTTTATTTCAAATCTTGATGTCAGAATATTCTTCACATCATTCAATAAATCATTATCAGTGGTAGCATAATGAGATCATCTACCCAGATTTACTATAGTAACTCACTAAGATGATCGCTGAGATGTTTTAAACCATACAGTAATTTGTTCACTTTAAAGACTGGTATATGTCCCATGTCTGACTTAATTTCAAATCCTTCCAGCTGCTCAATGTAAATCTCACAGTCCATTGGAGCACGCAAATAAGCTGCTTTTACATCCATTTGGTAGAGGCCAAGATCATATTCTGCTTCCATTTGCATCAAGGCTCGTATTGGAGTTACAGGGAGGAAGTATTTTTGTAATCAACACCCATCATTTGACTGTAGCCTTTAGCAACTTATCTGACTTATATGACTTATAGAAGAGTGAGTGAGTGAGTGAGTGAGTGAGTGTATCACTTGGTCTCAGTTGTATTATTTTTGAACAGCATAGACCCATCTACTCTCCACTACATGTAAATGTAAATGTAGGATAAATGTAGAGTTAATTTTCCCTTTCATGGCCTTAGTCCATGTCTGTGACTCTTTTGGACTCATAGATTCCTTGAATGTTTGCAGTACTGTACCTCACACACTACTAACAGTAGTCAACATTAGTTTGAATCTGATCATCACATTTAACATTAGATGCATATGCTGTCAAATACTGGGGAGCTCTTCTATTTCTTTTAGAGTAACGTGTACCTTGATCCCCTTCCTTCGTCGGAGCACCGCTCTGGTCCGTTAGCTCAGTTTGAGGTCTGTGAGCCTTTTCTGAAGTCTGATCAGCCATGCTTTGTTTCGAATGGGTGGACACATATCTTTCCCCATAAGAATTATGATTTAACATTGAAATGTCAATTTTGTGATGAATTTTACAAGCCGGTGCTTGACAACTTTTCCTGTGTCTGGATCATAAACCAGATATGCAAGTTTGTTCTAATCATATGCGACAACAATTCCTTTTTCACAATGTTCATCGGACCGCCAGGGTCCGGGTTCGATCCCCGGCCAGGCTCGATTCCCGTCTCTGTGTGCATGGAGTTTGCATGTTCTCCCCGCGCTTGGTGGGTTTCCTCCGGGTACTCCGGTTTCCTCCCACAGTCCAAAGACATGTAGGTTAGGCTAATTGGCGTTCCCAAATTGCCCGTAGTGTGTGAATGAGTGAGTCTATGTGTCTGTGCCCTGCGATGGATTGGCACCCTGTCCTGGGTTACCCTGCCATGTGCCCTAAGTTTCCTGGGATAAGCTCCAGGCCCCCCGTGACCCTGAATACAGGATTAAGCGGTATAGATTCAAATTCAAATTCAAATTTTTATTTGTCACATACACAGTCATACACAGTACGATATGCAGTGAAATGCTTATACGACCGCTCCGTGACCTTAAATAATTTTTACAAAAGGAACCTATAAAACAGATTCCAACAAAGTTACAAAATATATATATATATATATATACATAAAATCTGAAGTATATACTATAGTCTGTGAAGAAACTTGAGGTAGTTTTTTAATGAGATGAGGGGGGTGTGAAAAGAAGTCCTTGAAGTGTGCAAAATGTGCATATGTGCATATATGTGCAATGTGCATTGACATAATTGTCCGTTCTGTGTGTGCAAGAAAATGCAAAGGTGTTTAGTCCAGTGTGTTGGTTTGATTGAGAGACCGTATCGCCTGCGGGAAGAAGCTCCTTCTCAGTCTCTCTGTATTGGCCTTGAGGGAGCGGAAGCGCTTCCCAGACCGCAGCAGAGAGAACAGTCCATTGCTGGGGTGGCTGAGGTCCTTCATGATCTTCCTGGCCTTGGTCCAGCACCGCTTGCTGTAGACAGAGTGCAGGTCAGGGAGCTCAGTTCGGATGATGCGCTCAGCTGATCGCACCACCCTCTGTAAGGCTCGTCTGTCCTGCATGGTGCTGTTCCCGAACCAGGATGCGATGTTTCCCGTCAGGATGCTCTCTATGGTGCAGGAGTAAAAGTTCCTGAGCACCTTGGAGGGCAGTCTAAAGTCTCTCAGGCGTCTGAGGTGGTAGAGACGCTGTCGGGCCTTTTTCACCACGGTGTTGATGTGACAGGACCATGATAGGTCCTGCGTGATGTGAACACCGAGGTACTTGAAGCAGTCCACTCTCTCCACTGGGCTCTCGTTGATGACGGGGGTCTGGTAGTTCCTCTCCTGCTTAGTGCTGAAGTCCACTATCAGCTCCTTTGTTTTACTGACATTTAGAAGAAGGTTGTTCCTCTGGCACCAGTTCTCCAGATTTCCAATCTCCTTCAAGTAGGCCGTCTCGTCGTTGTCAGAGATCAGGCCCACCACGACGGTGTCGTCAGCAAACTTGATGATGGTGGTGGAGCTGGTAGTGGCCGCACAGTCATGTGTGTACAGAGAGTACAGCAGGGGGCTCAGAACACAGCCCTGTGGGGCTCCAGTGCTGAGAGTGAGAGAGGCTGAGACGTGTCCACCCATCCTTACAGCCTGTGGTCTCCCAGTTAGGAAATTAGAGATCCACTGACACAGAGATGAGCTGAGTCCCAGATGCTCCAGTTTGGTGGTGAGTGTGGAGGGAATTATGGTGTTAAATGCTGAGCTGTAGTCGATGAAAAGCATTTTAACATAATTCCCCCTTCTAGTGTCTAGGTGAGTGAGTGTTGTGTGGAGGAGATGAGAGATGGCATCATCTGTGGAGCGGTTCGGGCGGTATGCAAACTGTAGTGGGTCCAGAGTGTCGGGTAGTGAAGAGATGATGAAGTCTCTGACCAGCCGTTCAAAGCACTTCATCACCACTGAGGTGAGGGCTACAGGTCGATAGTCATTGAGGGAAGCAGGATGTGGTTTCTTCGGAACAGGAACAATGATGGACTCTTTGAAGCATGTGGGGATCACCGACTGAGATAAGGAGAGGTTGAATATCTCTGTGAACACAGGTGCAAGCTGGTCTGCGCAGGCTCTGAGGACT
Source organism: Clarias magur (assembly GCA_013621035.1). NCBI lineage: Eukaryota > Metazoa > Chordata > Actinopteri > Siluriformes > Clariidae > Clarias > Clarias magur. The sequence continues at coordinate 289,549 of QNUK01000671.1, read as the reverse complement.
CGACCTGAGATGCCGTCTGGTCCTGCTGCTTTCCTGGTGTTCACTCTCCTGAAGGCTCTCCTCACGTCATGCTCGGAGATGATGAACGCGTTTCCGGTGCTGGCAGTGACTTCCTCTCCGCAGCCGTTAGCACCGCTAGCATTAGCAACGCTAGCGTCTTTAGCTGCAGCCTCGAAGCGAGCATAAAAGGTGTTCAGCTCGTCTGCCAGAGTCATGTCCGCGTTCGTCATACCGGATGTTGGTGCTTTATAATCCGTTATTGTCCTTAGTCCCTGCCACAGGCTCCTAGAGTCACTCTGTTGGAGTTGTGACTCTAGTTTCCTTCCGTAGCGCTGCTTCGCCTCTTTAACCGCCTTCCGGACGTTATAGGACGCAGCCTTGTACTGGTTCATGTCCCCCGATGTAAGTCCCGCGTTGTAGGCAGCGGCGCGAGATCTCAGAGCGTCGCGGATGGTTTTATCCACCCACGGCTTCTGATTGGGAAACGTTCTGATGGTCGTTTTCTGCACGGTATCATCCGCTAGTTTCCCGACGAATCCCACGACCGCTTCCGTAAACATGCTGACGTCATCGGAGCTGTTCCGGAACATGTCCCAGTCTGCGTCATCGAGTGCGTCCTGAAGCGCGGCCACCGATTGGTCCGTCCAGCGCGCGACCTCCCTCTGAACCGGAAGTTCCTGTTTAAGCCTTTGTTTATATTTTGGCATGAGGAAGATGGCGGCATGGTCGGATTTCCCAAACGGTGGACGAGATTGTGCCTTGTAGCCGTCCTTGACTGTTGTATAACAATGGTCCAGTGTCCTTTCGCCCCTGGTTGGGCATGTGATGTGCTGATAAAAGTTCGGCGCTGCGCGTTTGAGGTTGGCACTGTTAAAGTCCCCCGCCACAATAAGCGCAGCGTCCCGGTGCTGTGTTTGGTGCTGTGTGAGTGCCTCATGCAGCTCGCATAAGGCAGTGTCCGTGTCCGCTTGTGGCGGAATATAAACGGCGCTGATTATGACCAATGTAAACTCCCGAGGAAGATAAAAAGGACGACACTTGATGGTCAATAGTTCCAGGTTGGGTGTGCAGGAGCGTGCGAGAGGAACAACGCTCGCGCTGTTGCACCAGCCGCTGTTCACCATTAAACACACGCCGCCTCCCCTTGTCTTCCCCGAGTCCCTTGTCCTGTCCATGCGGTGAACCGAGAAGAACTCGGCCGGCTGGATGGCGTGGTCCGGCACCGCTGGGTTCAGCCATGTCTCGGTGAAGCAGAGAAGATTGCAGTCCCGAATGTCTCTCTGGAACTTTATCCTGGCCCTGAGGTCATCGAGCTTGTTCTCCAGAGACTGGACGTTGGCGAGCAGGATACTAGGCAGAGGTGTGCGGTGTGCACGGGCTCTCAGCCTGTTCCTGACGCCGGCTCGTTTTCCTCGGGGCCGCCGCTTTGCGTCGCGTCCTTTGTTTTCCCTCAGGATCTCACTCGGCCAGCTCGGATCCGGAGTCAAAAACGTCGAATTGTGAGTACATTGTAGACCAATAGAAATAAGAGTATCTCTGTCGTACCTAATGCACTCAATTGTGATGAATTGGCCGGATTAAAGTTACTAGAAATTAAATAAAAAGACGAAAACAAAGTAAAGTCAGTCGGAGCAGTCGTGACGGCAGCCGACCTCACCGGCGCCATCTTGAAATGATGATGAGTGAGTGAGAGTGTCCAACAATACCGCATCCTGAGACCATTCATGTGTGGGGTTGCTTCTCAGCCAAGGGAGTTTCTTGTTCTTTTACAGTTTGTTTACTGAATTCTGAACAAAATTATTCTCACTGAGATGATCACATAACATTTTGTTCCAGTTCCTGACCGATTATTTTACACTACACAGTGATATACACTATACTCCCATGTCCAGCTACACTTCAGATCCTTCCACCTGCTCAATGTAAATCTCCCAGTCTACTGGAGCATGCAAATACGTTGCTTTTACACCCATTTGGTGAAGGTCAAGATTATATTGTGCTGCCATTTGCATCAAGGCTTGTTATACAATAATGCCTTAGACATTTATGACATTTATGACATTTATGAACAAAACAGCATTTTATTTTACTTTTTCATTTATAATGACACATTACCTGCACTTTTAGTTCTATCAAAGTGTATAAAAAACAACAGTCAACTTAATCGATTGTATGATTGTATAATAATACAACTAATATTGTTAAATTTGTTCAATTAGTCATTAGTCATTTGCATCATAATGATGCTCTGAGCTGACACTTCAGGTGATGCTTCCTCAAGCTTTCGTATGCTGTGGTTGTTCAATAGCATCAGCTTTCTCAATAGCTGCAGCTGGTCCTATAAGATCACAATGATTCCTTCACATAACAACTCCATTCAACCTCGACTGGACCTTACTGAGAACAGCCGCTTTCTGTTTCCATGTATCTATTTTGTCTTTGATTCTTACCTGGTCTCCAGTGTGAAGTTCAGGTAGCATCTGCTTTGCCTTTTGCTGTTCCTTGAGTGTCCTTACCATGTCTCCTTCCGGAATGTCCTCCTGGTTGTCCCATGAGGAGGTGTGCTGGAGACGTACTACATTCCAGTGGTGTTGAGCGGTACACAAGCAAGCGCTGGTAAAAATCAGCTCCACTGTCCTTTGCTTTGTACATGAGTCTTTTGACCATCTGAACTGACTTTCCCACTAGGCCATTCAATTGAGGAAAGTGAGGACTTAATGTTGTGTGCACAAAGTTTCATTCTTCAGCGAAACATTTCAATGGCATGTTGACAAATTGCAGCTCATTGGCGGTAAACACCTCATTTGGTACACCATATCTGGAGATTATGGCTTTTATAGATGTTATCACCGCCTCTGCTGATGTAGTCTGCAGTTTACAGATCCCTGGGTACAGTGAGTAATAGTCTCTCACTACTAATTTGTCACATCTTGATTAGTCCTCGGCCAGCACATCACCTCACATGCTGTTTTCTTGCATTTCTCAATACCAAGATGTCCTCTTTGGATTTTATTTTTTCTTAGGCTTCATGGGATGACTATTTTGCTTCCCTTGTAGAATTTCCATGCAGTTCCATATACTGCTATGTCAGATGAACAGTCTTGTTTCATGTTAGGCCATCCAGCCATGATGGTGTTTCTCGGTTTGTTTAGTTTATCATCTTTGTTCGTTTCTGTTTTAATGAATTCCATCTTTCCATCTGCAACAGGGATTTAACTTGATCATGTTCACGTCATCACTGGTCTTACTGTTTGCAGGTTCTTTAGGGTCAACAGCTCTGCACACAATGTTGGCTGTGTTCTGTACACCAGCTTGCCTGGCATGCACATAAAATCAGATATGTAGCGCTGTGGTCAAATTTATTCTAGATACCTTCTTTAAATTAGGTCTCATGACCTCACAGCTCAGGATGTCTCCAACAAATGTCAGTTCTTTCACACGGAGTTGACGTTTTACTTTGTTTAGTTTCAAGTTTGCTTTTCTTGTTACTTTCTTCAGTCTCTTATCATGTACGGTTTTTGTACAGTACGTCCCCATATGATGACGTCATCCATTAATGTGTGTACACCATCTAAGTGTTGTGATGTGGTCATGGGAATTATCTTGTGATACACTTCAGGGGCAGAAGCAATGCCAAATGGCTTCGAAATATGTCCCTGCCTTATGAGGTGTTGAATGTGCACAGCTTGGAACTCGCTTCATCCAACTTCACTTGCCAGAATCCTGATGATGCTGAAGTATTGTGCATTTGCAAACAGCAACTTTATTTCCTCTCTGGTATGTAACTCTTCTGATTGCTCCATTGAGATCAAGTGGATCCATGCAGACTCTGGGTTTTCCGTTCTTTTTCTCCTCAATGACCAGAGAACTGATCCACTCAGTCGGCTCATCGATTCTTTTGATCACTACCAGACCTTCCATTCTGTCTAGCTCTAGTTTCCGTGACCTTTGGAGGGTGAGCTGGAATTTTTTACAAGAATGAATAACAGGGGGTACACTTTTATCAACTCTTTAAGTGTGCTCTCCAGGAAGACTAATCCTTGAAAGAGATCACTGTATTCTGTCATGAGTTTATCACAGTCTGTTTATTGTTCAGTGTCAACTACTCTATGTACACTCTTCTTACCAGGTAAAGTCTCATATACAGACAGGTAGTATAGCCTGCCCATCTTTGGTCACTACAATGAATGCTAGCGCATGTTGTCTGTTCTTGTGTGTCACATTCACAATGCATTTACTCTTTACAGGCAGTTGTGCACCTGAGTATCCACTTACTTTACCTTGGGTGTATTAAGTTTTGGGGCGGGCTTAATTTTCTTGCTCACTCTGTAATGATTTTGAATGAACACACTTGTCTCAACAGAATTCTGGGGTCACTTTATTTCACATTCATCCAGGTGCACACATGAACAGAACTGCTTGTATTTTGCTATTAGTCTAAACACATGAAATCACGTTTACACGTAATCAAGGCATACACCCATTACACACTCTTTCTGATATTACCTTAGCTTAAGCGCCAGTATCCAGTTTAGGTTCCAGTGGAATGTCATTCAAACTGTCTTCTTTCTTTGTTCCATTTTTGTTAGAGTGTTTACATACAATACAGTTCTTCTGGTTCTGAGTCATTCAGTGTATACACGTTACTTGAGTGTGTTTGAGCTTAAAACATTTTTTGTTGCAGTTATTGTACCTTTTGCCATAAGCTGGGCACTTTCTGGTAGGGTGCTGTGTGCCACATTGCATTTGGCACATTGTGCCAAATGTATCTATTATTTTCCTATTATTATTATTATTATTATTATTATTATTATTATTATGTTAAATGTAAAGTTTTTGTAAACCTCCAGTGCTTCCTCACCAACTATATGCGGGAACATGGACACTTTTATTTTTTACCTCATAAGCACCAATTGCAACCGGAGACAGGTCAAAATTATGTCTGAATTTTCCCCAATTTTCAGCCACATTACCTGTCAGCTGAAGGGTGCGCGGAGGCTGTAATCCTTCCTTTTTATCTCATTGTGTCTGCTTACTCTACCAGTAAGTTGGCTAACACTTCCCTTTATGGCTTCCGGGGTGCTGTGATGAATTAGCTTGTTGCTAATTAGCTCCGACAACAACGTGAAATTTTATTTCCAAAGTCAAGTCAAGTCAAGTCAATTTTATTTATATAGCACTTTCAACAATTGACATTGTCGCAAAGTAGCTTTACACAATCAAAAGTTTGTATGCAATGTGTATGAATCAAAATGATAAGATTGTCCCTGATGAGTGAGCCGAGGGCGACGGTGGCAAGGAAAAACTCCCTGAGATGGTAATAGGAAGAAACCTTGAGAGGAACCAGACTCAACAGGGAACCCATCCTCATCTGGGTGATAACGGATAGCAGGGATTGATCAGCATAATAATGTGTACTGGAAGTTCAGTGTAACAGGAGATGTGTTAAAATCAAAAGGAGTCCAGTTTGTTCCCGGAGGCTCAGGTAGACTGTAGGAGATTCCAGTCCTGAGCTATTGAACAACTGAAGTCGCAGGTCCCCAGAGCATCAATCGATGATAGGACAGTCTTAATGGAAACATTCCATTCCCAGCCACCATACGAATCCAGGCAGACCACATGGGGCATCCATGCGACAAGATCTCCAACCAGAAGCAGGACTCCAGGACGGGTTAGACGGCTCCAGAGGGCAGAGGGGTCTTGAAAAGTCTGTCTTTTCTCTTCAAGACCACCTTCTGACACCATGTCATATTTTGTGTTGTGGGTCCTTCATTAAACACACAGGGTTTATTTAAAGGAAAGCTCTTTATTAACTAGACTTTAGTGTTAACTCTAACAGTCATTGTTGTCGTGCTTTTTCTAGCTCCACAGGTATGTTAACATACAGTATACAGTATACTGCGCCTGCTCTAACAACTACAGCAGCTCTTCGAGGACACCATACCTTTAGGCTTATATCATTACAGTAATGGTAGAAAAGGGTCCTCTTCTCACAACAATCCAAAAACTGTTTCATTTGTTTACATTATGCTGGAAATGTTTTGTCTTGTCCAGCATAATGGAGCACCTCGGGATAAGTGATAACTAAGTGGCAAAATACAGACATTTTGTGTCCATGGCCAGGAAACTCCCCAGACCTTAATCCCGCTGTGCCCTTGTGGTCAATCCTCCAGAGCCAGGTGTACAAACAAAAACTCACAATTTCCCACAAGCACTCATTATGCAAGAATGAAAAGATATGGACATCAGTATCAATATGAAGCAGAAAATTAATATGTGTATCATTTTGTCTGTACGTTTTATTACAGCATATGTAGATCTCATTGATCAATGAGAGTGGGGAGGACAGCATCTAAACATACCAGTTCACCAGAATACTCTACGTCCATGAGTCCCCCAGATCTGCTCCTTTATCTAAGGTTAATCTATTTACAAAAATGCTTGGCTAAATAAATAAGTTTTTAGCCTAGACTTAAACACTGAGACTGTGTCTGAGTCCCGAACATTAATAGGAAGACTATTCCATAACTTTGGGGCTTTGTAAGAAAAAGCTCTGTCCCCTGCTGTAGGAATGGTCACCATCAAATCTACAAACTGATAACTATCAGTCTAAGAGGATCTGAGCGACAAGAGGGCAGTTCCCTTAATTCCTACTACATTTTCTAATCTGTGAAGGAGAATACTATGATCAATGGTGTCAAAAGCTGCACTGAGGTCCAGTAACACAAGTATAGAGACGCAACCCTGATGAGAGGCCAATAGGAGGTCATTTACTACTTTAACAAGTGCTGTCTCTGTGCTGTGATGAGACCTAAATCCTGACTGATACAGTTCTTTTACGCTATTTATGTGTACAGTCGTTGGCAAAAGTTTTGAGAATGACAAATATTATTTTTCATGAAGTTTGCAGCTAAACTGCTTTTACATCTTTGTTTCAGTTGTTTCTGTGATGTACTGAAATATAATTACAAGCACTTCATACGTTTCAAAGGCTTTTATCGACAATTACATGACATTTATGCAAAGAGTCAGTATTTGCCGTCTTGGCCCTTCTTTTTCAGGATCTCTGCAATTCGACTGGGCTGCACTCAATCAACTTCTGGGCCAAATCCTGACTGATAGCAACCCATTCTTTCATAATCACTTCTTGGAGTTTGTCAGAATTAGTGGGTTTTTGTTTGTCCACCTGCCTCTTGAGGATTGACCACAAGTTCTCAATGGGATTAAGATCTGGGGAGTTTCCAGGCCATGGACCCAAAATTTCAACGTTTTGGTCCCCGAGCCACTTAGTCATCACTTTTGCCTTATGGCACGGTGCTCCATCGTGCTGGAAAATGCATTGTTCTTCACCAAACTGTGGTTGGATTGTTGGAAGAAGTTGCTGTTGGAGGGTGTTTTGGTACCATTCTTTACTCATGGCTGTGTTTTGGGGCAAAATTGTGAGTGAGCCCACTCCCTTGGATGAGAAGCAACCCCACACATGAATGGTCTCAGGACCATTTACTGTTGGCATGACACAGGACTGATGGTAGCGCTCACCTTTTCTTCTCCGGACAAGTCTTTTTCCAGATGCCCCAAACAATCGGAAAGAGGCTTCATCCGAGAATATGACTTTGCCTCAGTCCTCAGCAGTCCATTCGCCATACTTTTTGCAGAAGATCAATCTGTCCCTGATGTTTTTTTTGGAGAGAAGTGGCTTCTTTGCTGCCCTTCTTGACACCAGGCCATCTTCCGAAAGTCTTGGCCTCACCTGCCTGCTGCCATTCCTGAGCAGCTCTGCACTGGTGGAACTCCGATCCCGCAGCTGAATCCTCTTTAGGAGACGATCCTGGCGCTTCTTGGACGCCCTGAAGCCTTCTTAACAAGAATTGAACCTCTTTCTATGAAGTTCTTGATGAACCTATGAATTGTTGATTTAGGTCCAATCTTAGCCAGAATATCCTTGCCGGTGAAGCCATTTTTATGCAACGCAATGATGGCTGCACGCGTTTCTTAGCAGGTCACCATGGTTAACAATGAAAGAACAATGATTTCAAGCATCACCATCCTTTTAACATGTCAAGTCTGCCATTCTAACCCGATTCTAACGATTACTGAAATGATCTCAGCAGGTCCTTTAATGATGATGAAATGCAGTGGAAAGTTTTTTTTTCGAGATTAAGTTAATTTTCTTGGCAAAGAAGGACTATGCAACATCTGATCACTCTTCATAAAATTTGGAAGTATAGGCAAATTGCTATTATAAAAACTTAAGCAGCAACTTTAAAAAATTTCCAATATTTACGAAATTCTCAAAACTTTTGGCCATAACTGTAGATGTGTACATAGCTGCTGTGATACTACCTTTTCCAGAATCTTGGAGATAACCGGAAGGTTTGATATCGGCCTGTAATTAGAAAGCAGACAGGGGTCAAGGTCAGGTTTCTTGATTAGCGGTTTAATAACGGCTAATTTAAAGGATTTGGGGACGTACCCACTACTGAGTGAACAGTTAATTACTTTCAACAGGGGTTCTATTATTGCTGGTACTATCTGTTTGAGAAAATGTGTCGGTATAGGATCTAATATACAGGTTGACGATTTTGAAGAAGAGATGAGTGAAATTAGTTCCCTCGCTTCAAGAGGAGTAAAGTTCTGATGTGATGTGGTTAGATCATCTGAATTATTTAAATTGTCTGGTTTCAAAGTCTGAATTTTTTGCCTAATATTTATGATTTTGTTATGGAAAAAGTTCATGAAATCCTCACTACTGCATGATGTTGTTGTGGAGATTTCTGCAGTGGTCTTGTTTTTAGTTAATTTAGCTATGGTATTAAATAAAAATCTCGGGTTGTTTTTGTTATTTTCTATAAGAGTGGAGAGATACGTTGATCTAGCATCACTGAGAGCTTTTTTATAGTTCAGGATGCTCTCCTTCCAAGCTATTTGGAATACTACCAATTTAGTTTGGCGCCATTTATGTTCAAATTTTCGCGCGGTTTGTTTTAAAGCACGTGTGTGGTCATTATACCAAGGAGCGAGTTTCTTATCTCTAATCATTTTTAACTGGAGCGACATTATCTAAGCTATAACAAAGTGCTGACTCTAGATATTCATTCGCCTCTTCGAGTTCTGTGAAGTCAGATGGCGATCCAATCAAAGTTGATAACTCTGGAAGATTATTGATAAAGCTCTGTGCGGTATTAGATGTAAATGTACGTTTAAGGTGGAAGCGCGGTGCTGTGCGTACATTATTACTATAACACGCTTTAATCGAGACAAGGTAGTGATCTGAGATAACTTCAGACTGTGGAATTGTGGTTATATTTCCTATACTTAATCCGAAGGATAATATTAAATCTAAAGTGTGACCTGCTTTATGAGTGGGTCCTACTACACACTGATTTACTCCTACTGAGTCCAGTATGGACAAGAATGCTGTTCTCAGAGGGTCTTCTGGATTCTCAAAATGAATATTAAAATCTCCAGCAATTAACCCTTTGTCTACAGAAACAACAAGGTTTGAGAGGAAATCTGCAAATTCGCAGAGAAACTCAGAGTACGGCCCTGGGGGTCTGTAAATGATGATTAGCGGGATCGATGTGTGTATGTAGCTATATCGAGGAGGACTAGCTTCATTTAGAGCTACATACTCGTCCTGTTTAATCCAGGTTTCTGTTAAACATAATATATCAAACTCCTGATCTGTGATAGTTTCATTAACAATAACTGCTTTAGATGCGAGAGATCTAATATTTAAGTCCTAGCTTCAGATCAGAGGTGCTGGCTGCGCATTCAGTGTGATCTGAGTTTGTGGTATCTATGTTAATTAAATTACTAAAACAGACTTTCTGAGTCTTTCTAAATGTATGTTTATGTTTATCTCGGGGAACAGACACAGTCTCAATCTGATGAACCCTGAGTGACGACTCTATGCAGCTAGCAGACGGTTGGTTTAGCCTGTCTGTCTGCTCCCTGGCCTTGGCTCTGGATTGTCACCGATTAACTAGGCCTCTTCTGAGACTATGTGCTATACTACAAGAAATGAGTGCAGCACCTTCCCGAGTGGGATGGACACCGTCCCGCCCTAACAGGCCAGCTTTGCCCTCAAAGGTCTTCCAGTGGTCTCTGAAGCCCACGTTGTTTTCGGAGCACCACCTGAACAAAGCAAAGCAGCTTCACACAATCAAAAGAAAATTATGGAAATTTATATCAAACGGTAAAGTATGTAGGCAGCACGGTGGTGTAGTGGTTAGCACTGTCGTCTTGCACCTTCAGGGTCCGGGTTCAATTCCTGGCCAGCCTTGATTACCGTCTCTGTTTGCATGTTCTCCCTGTGCTCGGTGGGTTTCCTCCAGGTACTCCGGTTTCCTCCCACAGTCCAAAGACATGCAGATTAGGCTAACTGGCATTTCCACATTGCCTAGTGTGTGTGTTTATGTGTGTTTGCCCTGCGATGGATTGGCCATAACCCTCTTTACCCCCAAGCCCCCCCCCATAGTGAAAGTATGTGAATTTAAAAAAACTCAAAAAGTAATACTGTATGTGTGAAGGTTACTAAGTCATACAGTTTTGATTATGTAGTTAAAACCATTTATGAAAGTGTTAGTGCAGCCAAAGAGATGATAAAGAACCTGCTACTGTCTGTACTTGGGCTCCATTGAGGAGTCTATTCTTACTGCATTTATTATTAAGATTCCAGTGCATCAGACCCTGGTCCGAGTTTGAAACAGTGAAAAAGCACAGTATGGTTTCTGAGCCATACTCCGGCAGTTAATGGAGACAACACACCTGAGACAGAACGATTCATGAACACTTATTTAGGCATCATGAGCAAATGCGCCCCTTGTTTTATATTTATAGATTATTATATTATTATTGTGTTTTATATATTATTAAACCGTGAACAAGGCACAAAAAGTACAAAATATGAAGAACAACAACAAAAAATGTTAAACACAAACTATTTCTAATGTGTCTAATTCATTTGAGGACTGTTAGAAACATCTACATAATAACTGTGACTAGTTAAGGTGAGTCAACAAAGCCATTAGCACACATTTATTTATCTTTTTTTTTTTCATTCTTAACTCAGGAAAAACTGCATACACAAACTCATAAGATAGTAGAATTATAAACACTGTGGCATCTCACTACTGCCATTTCAATAAATACAAAATCATATAATAAATAAATGTATAATGTATCATATATATTTTGTAAAAATGCCATTATTATTTTCATTACTGTATTACTACTACAGCAATAATAATGCGTGCTTTACTACATTATACTGTCTTATAAGTACATAAAACAGGACAAAATAATACAAATAATAAAAAATGGAACAGGAGGAAGACTGAACAGGATAACTTTAATGTATAATTTATTTCCCCAAATGATTTCTCATTTACTTTGCGTGCATTATGAAGCATGAGACATAAATAACGCTGATTTTTACATATTTCCGTTAGCTGGACAGATGAGCTCCATGATTTTGGCATTGAGTTTCTGATTGGTCCAGTCCTTTGTGATGTCATCCAAATGGCTGTCGAAATCGACCAACAGCATGTGATCTCTCGAGTTTAGTAACTGATCGGTGGCTGCTAGAGTTTCTTCCCACTGACGGAGCATTATTCTATAAGAAAAATTTAAAAAGACACTCACAAAGAGTTGCACAGATTACAGCTGCCTAGTGTTCTATCTATAGCATCATCCCATACAAAATTTGTTAAAAATTTTAATTCATTGGGGATAATGTTTGGGGGACCGCCTTTTGGGACTTGGCCATTAGTCATAGGAGTATTTGGGACATGGACATTATACTTGGGAGCATATGGGTCATTAAACTCGAGGGCTTTTAGGATGCAGCCTTTAGTCCTGTTGGAGATTGTGACATGGCCATTAGCCTGGGGAGTTTTTGTGGCAGGACCATTACAATTAGGCGTGTCTGAAACATGGGAAAAATATCAAATACATACTCACGAAGAATTGTACAGGTTACAACTGACCTGGTTTTCTATATATAATATAATCAATTTTAACATTCTGTTATAAATATTTGAATTCATTGTTAATCAGTTTTTTTTTAGGGATAATGAAGCTCTTAGACTCAGAGCATTTAGGACATGACCATTAGACTCAGGATCTGCTGAACTGCAACCCTTAGACATTTGAGACACTGCAATTAGACTTTAGAGCATTTTGGACATGACTATTATTGTAAATCAGCAGAATTTGAATTGTTTAGACTATTTAGTGTTTAGGACATGGCCACATGATAGTATATATATATATATATATATATATATATATATATATATATATATATACTGTACACAATAACTGACAGTTTTATGTTTAACAAGCCCTAAAGCAATTATATGATTTGGTTATGGACATAAAACAATAAAAATTGTTTAATCCATTAAACCTCATGGTTGTTTAGGACAGGGATCTTAGACTCTGCACTCACGTGTGTTTGTCTTTTAGGGTCCATCGTGAGTCTTTATGTTCGTACATCACTATTGGAGGAACACGAAATCCAGGTGACATTTTCTTTCCGTCGATCTAAGACACACAAACAGCTTAGTTATAGACATCTATAGACACAAACACTAAAAAATATAATTCTCAAAAGTAATCTTCATATAAAAGTCATACATTTTTATATAATATAATATATATTATCTCACTGTGTAAAGGTATGAATCAGAATAATGGTATAAAAGATTTTTTTACATTTCCAAAACATTAGATGTATCATAAAACACTGTGATAGCCATTATTAACAAATGTTATTTAAAAATAAAAGGAGCATATCACCAAGAACAGGGTGTCCTTCCAAAAAATAAACTTGTAGGTAGGCAGTCAAGAGACCAACAGCAACATTAAAGCAGCTGCAGGAACATCTGGCAATTTATTGATCACTCCCTGCATCTCATCTCTTGGGGATGAGATAGCATGGCTTATTCATATAAAAAAAAAGGAAAAAAAAAAAAAAACAGCCTAGATGACAATGTAGAACTTCTCAGTCATTCACCTGCTCACTCTCTACACTCTCAATACTTCTTATCCTTTACAGAGTCACAACAAGACTGAGTGCCGAGTTCTTTAACAATGTATTAATGAACGGGTGTACATACTTATGCAACCAAGTCATACTTGTGGATTCATTTTGTCCCGTATCCAACCCCCCCCCCCCCCCCCCCCCTTACATGGTCGATCTTGGATTTTTTTTTTTTTAATGGACGGTGTTTCTTTTTATATCCACTATATTAGTGCATTCTTAACATCCCATAATGCACTGCAGATGATGAGCATCTAAATCATTGCAAGAACTGAACGGCCATAATGCATAATTGCAGTAAGAAGTGTGTGTGTGTGTGTGTGTGTGTGTGTGTGTGTACCATCACTAACACTGCGTTACTGCTCTGCTCCAGGACTTTGTCAGCCATTTTGAAAGCACATGCAGTTGGACTGTAAGATAAAAATATGACACAGAGATATATGGATAATTTTATAACATGTTTATAACATCTTTATTATACACTATTGCACTTATTTCTGCTTTGGTTTTTACATCTCTAGGTGACTCTGTCAACTGTTAAACTATTATCCAAGATGCTGTCATTAACTCCTATTTATTGCTAAGCAGAATCACAGGATATATTCTAATTTATTTTACACACATATAAGATTAATGATAAATAGTATTAAATAGAATAGTTTACAGAATAAGTTTGCACACAGGTGGAGCAGAGCTCAGTATTAAATGTATTCGGGTCAATTCCTATAGGTTGCCATAAGGGGGCGACAAATCCTCAATCAACAGGAACACGGATTTGCAATTACAATCAGATTTTAGAATCCTGCTCATAATGACAAAAATATATGTACAATTTTTCTTACATTTTTAAAAACAATTTAATGTCATTTTTCCAATAGTGGATAAAAACTCCAAACACATATCCTTTATGCAAATTTAAAGAAGTCTTTAAACCACGCCCACTTCATAAGTTCATTAATCATAAGCTTTTTTTATTTATTAACCTTTATTACTTCATTTTTTTTTTTTAGATGAGATCTCATAGAGAAATTCCATAATACAAATGAATCTGTCATGAATGGTTAAGACTGAATGTGATGTCCTTTATTATTATTAAAAATCACCGGGGACTTAATAATAAATGACATGATAACCAGAAAACATCACCTGCTGTCAGACAGATTAGCGTTAGCCTGATAATATCCCACAATCCTCTGTTGCGTCTGAGAGCACCACACATCCACCTGCATGAGAAATGACCATCATCTATGAGTTGAAATGTTACAGTGGAGCTAAAGGTTGTATATTATGAGGCTTTTATCAAGACATCGGCACTATTCGATACTGACTAGCCAAACGGCATCTTATCTTACTTGCTAATTCAATGTAAACTCACAGAAGATGAACCAAAGGGCCTGTTTATAGCACCCCAAAAGTGCTTTATTTATTTATTTATTTATTAAGAAATGTCTAGTAATGCATTTCAGGCAACTGAAAAGGTCATCAACATCAATTAAACAATGTAAACAAATGTAGAGTTTAGAGTTGTGTGTGTGTGTGTGTGTGTGTGTGTGTGTGTGTGTGTGTGTGTGTGTGTGTGTGTGTGTGTGTGTGTGTGTGTGTGTGTGTGTGTGTGTGTATGTATGTGTATGTATGTGTATGTATGTGTGTGTGTGTGTGTGTGTGTGTGTGTGTGTGTGTGTGTGTGTGTGTGTACCTGTGTGAGAGCGAGCTGAGCGATCATGGCCAGGGGAAGATGCGAGTGCAGTAGAGGGACACAGTCTGTCACACACACATCTTCCTCACACACTCCTCCTCCGGCAGGAGCCAACAGCAGACCGTTCACGCTGCAGCGTGGATACACACTCGCATGCAGGAACATCTTGACACACGCCAGGCACGACAACTCCACTTCATTCATCCTTTATCTGCACAGACACCATCATTACCATCATTACGATCACATCTATCTATTTGTGGCACACGGTGGTTAGAACTGTCGCCTCGCCCCTCCAGGGTCCGGGTTCGATTCCCGTGTCGGGGGCTGAGTGCATGAAGTTTAATCATGTACATTACATAGATATGCAAATAAATGCTGTAAGGCAAGTAGGCCTTCAAAAAGGAGAACTAAAAACTGTAAAGCCAGTTGTCGAATTAAACAAAGTCAGTATTTGGTGTGTGACGACTCCATAGGTAATCTTAGGTACAATCTTTGCAGTTTTGTTTAAGGTTTTTATTTTTCGTTTCCTTCTTCTGAGGACCTTTACTGTTGGACCGATCACAAATGTGTTTGAACTTAATTAATAATGAAGACAGAAAACCCCCCCCAAAAAAAAATCTATAAGAAGGTTTGTACCAAATAAATAAATAAATAAATAAATAAATGTCTGAAGTCTAGTAGTGTGTGTGTGTGTGTGTGTGTGTGTGTGTGTGTGTGTGTGTGTGTGTGTGTGTGAACCTGAGGTCCTACTACAGTTGAAAAAATGGGAATAAATATAATTGTCACTAATACAATGGTGACACAATTAATCTAATATATTTATTCTTCTTCACGTGTTTATATTTCGTTAACCAGTGATATATTTCTGTGAGGTTTCATATATTTGTTCAGTAATTAGACCTGGGTTTGCTTAAAGACTACTGTTATTTGTGCATAATAATAATAATAATAATAATAATAATCATAATAATAATAATAATTAAACAGTTTAATGAAGATTTACGCAAAATGGCCACATGTATAATAAAAAAAAATGTAAGTGTTTACACGCTGTTTGTAAATGAATATTTTATATAATTATCTATTTAAACCCCGACAATAAGAGGCTTTATTATGTGTTTGTAATAACCCACAGCTGGGCTTTAAACAGCATGAAGAGCGAAAACGCGCTAAAGAAGGAAAACACTGAGCGAAAAATGAAGGAGAACATTCAGGGAAAATACCGGGAACTTACTTCAGGCTCTTAATGTCGCAGAATGAATCGGGACCTTTAGGAGAATCAGACAGAATTAGACGGTAAACTGTAAAGTGATAATGATGAGGATCATTGACGGAGCTTCTTCTTCACCGCCGTCTCCAGGCTGTGAAACACCGCGCTCTTCTACCGCCACCTGCCGGACGAACGCTGGTACAGCACTGGCAAGTCGGAAACGGAATGAGATCGACTGTACTGTACATTCAAGTCGATTCAATTCGATTTTACGTGTATAGCGCTTTTAACAACTGACATTTACACAATCAAAGGAAGTAAATTTGTATGAAATATGAATGTGTATGAATCAAATTGATAAGATTGTCCCTGATGAGCGAGCCGAGGGCGACGGTGGCAAGGAAAAACTCCCTGAGATGGAAATAGGAAGAAACCTTGAGAGGAACCGGACTCAGCAGGGAACCCGTCCTCATCTGGGTGAATACTGTGTAAGACTGGAAGTTCAGTATAACAGGAGATGTGTTTAAAGATGTGTTGAGCTTTCTGTTTTTTCATATTGTTCCCGCAAAAGTTCCTCGTTTGTTTGTAACAGCGTTTAAATTATAGTTTGTTTTTGTAATTATATTTTTTCCCATTTTTACTAAATAACAAACTAGCTTTACGCTTTAATACTACTGGACTTTATCCGTTTTTTTTTTGTTTGTTTGTTTTTTGCGCTTTTTGGGAGAACGCGCGTATCATCTGGCAAACAACAAGCAGAATCCATCACCAAATAAGTAAACCTCCGGCACAAAGGTATGTTATCATGTTTACCATTCAGCTCGCTCAGTGTGTGGAGTGCAGGATGTTTAGACATTCTTCCTCCGCCGTTACTGATAATTTTATTTGTGATAGGTGTGTGTTAGTGAGCACTCTGACGGAGAAGATATCAGCATTAGAGGAGCGCATCCAGACGCCGATGACTCGGCGGCATACTCGTTCAGCCAAAGCTAACGCTAAGGCTAGCCCACCGGAGCACACCTCTTCTGCGCTTCACGTGTCCAACAGGTTCGCTCTTCTCAGTGATGCACCCGCTGAGAAACCTGAAAGAGCTCTGGTTATAGGAGACTCTATACTGAGACATGTGAAATTAGCTCGGCCTTTAGGGGCGCCAGCGGCAGTGGTCAGGTGCATCCCGGGAGCCAGAGCACCGGACATAGCAGGTAATCTTAGGGCTCTAGGACAGCATAGGTTCTCTAAGATAGTGGTACATGCTGGAGCTAACGATATACGCCTTCGTCAGTCAGAGGTTAGTAAGAGTAAGTTTACAGAGTTGTTTAAAATAGCGAAGGCGATGTCCGAAGAAGTAGTTTGCTCTGGTCCCATCCCAATGAGACGTGGCGACATAGCTTACAGCAGGTTATGGTCGCTGAACCGCTGGATGTCCAGGTGGTGCTCCGAAAACAACGTGGGCTTCATAGACAATTGGAAGACTTTTGAGGGCAAAACTGGCCTGTTAGGGCGGGACGGTGTCCATCCCACTCGGGAAGGTGCTGCTCTCATTTCTTGTAGTATAGCACATAGTCTCAGAAGAGGCCTAGTTAATCGGTGACAATCCAGAGCCCAGGCCAGGGAGCAGACAGACAGGCTAAACCAACCGTCTGCTAGCTGCATAGAGTCGTCACTCAGGGTTCATCATATTGAGACTGTGTCTGTTTCCCGAGCTAAACACAAATTTAGAAAGACTCAGAAAGTCTGTTTTAGTAATTTAATTAACATAGATACCACAAACTCTGGTCACACTGAATCTGATCTGAAGCTAGGACTGTTAAATATTAGATATCTCGCATCTAAAGCAGAAACCCTTCTTTCTCTTCTGGTTACGTCCTTAGCTTCACGAGTTGGAACTGTTCATTACGTTGATTGATAACCCGGCTTTGAACCTTTGCTTCTGTTTTTGACTCCGGCTCTGCCTTTATCCTCAGGATCGCTGCAACTCCAATCTCTCCCTCAAACTGCACATCGGATTTTACACGTGCACCACAGCCCTCACCTGTCCACACTGCCACGCTCACTCCTCTGCTGCGCTTGCTCAACCTGTGCGTTCAGTGCTCTATGTCTCTCATCCACAGGCACAACCAAGCCATGCCACAGCTCTTTTCAGACAGCACCGCAAGTACTGGTTTCTTTTTGATCATCTCTCTCTCTCTCTCTGTTTCACCTTCTCATTTTGCATTAAACTCCGTTATATTCAATCCAACCTGTTGTGTGTGCTTTTGGGTCCTCCAAGCCTGCCTCACACAGACCAGCCGTGACAAAACCTGGATTAAACAGGACGAGTATGTAGCTTTAAATGAAGCTAGTCCTCCTGGATACAGCTACATACACCAGCCTTGGCTAACTGGTAGAGGAGAAGGCGTCGCAGTTATTTACAACTATAATCTGGCTATCGTACAAAAAAACACAGATTTAAATTTAATGCATTTGAAGCTCTCGATAGTAACATAAACGCTAATCATCATTTACAGACCCCCAGGGCCGTACTCTGAGTTTCTCTGTGAATTTGCAGATTTCCTCTCAAACCTTGTTGTTTCTGTAGACAAAGCGTTAATTGCTGGAGACTTTAATATTCATTTTGAGAATCCAGAAGACCCTCTGAGAACAGCATTCTTGTCCATACTGGACTCAGTAGGAGTAAATCAGTGTATAGTAGGACCCGCTCATAAAGCAGGTCACACTTTAGATTTAATATTATCCTTCGGATTAAGTATAGGAAATATAACCACAATTCCACAGTCTGAAGTTTTCTCGGATCACTACCTTGTCTCGATTAAAGCGTGTCATAGTAATAATGTATGCACAGCACCGCTAATCAGCTTCCACCTTAAACGTACATTTACATCAAATACCACACAGAGCTTCATCAGTAATCTTCCAGAGTTAAGATTAAGAGATAAGAAACTCGCTCCTTGGTATAATGACCACACACGCTTTAAAACAAACCGCTCGAAAATTAGAACGTAAATGGCGCCAAACTAAATTTTTAGTATTCCAAATAGCTTGGAAGGAGAGCATCCTGAACTATAAAAAAAAAGCTCTCAGTGATGCTAGATCAACGTATCTCTCCACTCTTATAGAAAATAACAAAAATAATCCAAGATTTTGATTTAATACCGTAACTAAATTAACTAAAAACAAGGCCATTGCAGAAATCTCCACAACAACATCATGCAGTAGTGAGGATTTCATGAACTTCTTCAATAACAAAATCATAAATATTAGGCAAAAAATTCAGGCTTTGAAACCAGGCTTTGAAAATTTAAATAATTCAGATGATTTAACCACATCACATCAGAACTTAGAATACTTTACTCCCCTTGAAACAAGGGAACTAATTTCACTCATCTCTTCTTCAAAATCATCAATTTGTATATTAGATCCTATACGGACACATTTTCTCAAGCAGATAGTACCAGCAATAATAGAACCCCTGTTGAAAGTAATTAACTGTTCACTCAGCAGTGGGTATGTCCCCAAATCCTTTAAATTAGCCGTTATTAAACCGCTAATCAAGAAACCTGATCTTGACCCCTGTCTGCTTTCTAATTACAGGCCGATATCAAACCTTCCCTTTATCTCCAAGATTCTGGAAAAGGTAGTATCACAGCAGCTATGTTCACATCTACATAGAAATAGCGTAAATGAACTGTATCAGTCAGGATTTTAGGCCTCATCACAGCACAGAGACAGCACTTGTTAAAGTAGTAAACGACCTCCGATGGGCCTCTGATCAGGGTTGCGTCACTATACTTGTGTTACTGGACCTCAGTGCAGCTTTTGACACCATTGATCATAGTATTCTCCTTCACAGATTAGAAAAGGTAGTAGGAATTAAGGGAACTGCCCTCTTGTGGCTCAGATCCTATTTGACTGATCGTTATCAGTTTTTAGATTTAGATGGTGACCATTCCTCATGTTCTCAAGTGGAATTTGGTGTTCCACAGGGTTCAGTTTTAGGCCCACTGCTTTTTTCCCTTTACATGCTTCCTCTGGGCAACATAATTCGTAAACATGGTATTAGTTTTCATTGTTATGCTGATGACACATAATTATATGTCTCAGCAAAACCAGATGAGAAAAACCGGTTTGCTAAAATTGAGTAATTGAGTGTGTGCAAGACATAAGAGATTGGATGTTAATTAATTTTCTTCTGCTTAATCCTGATAAGACAGAAGTTGTAGTCATAGTCAAGCAGCTAGAAATAAGATTTCTGATCACACTGTAACTTTAGATGGCCTTTCTGTTCCATCAAGTGCAACAGTAAAAGACCTTGGTGTGATTATAGATTCCAGCCTTTCATTTGAAGATAATATTATTAATATAATATATTTTTCATTTGTACATAATATCACCAGGATAGCTTTCTTTCATCTTAGAAATATTGCCAAGATAAGAAGCATATTGTCACTAAATGATGCAGAAAAACTAGTTCATGCTTTTATCACCTCTAGGTTGGACTATTGTAACGCCTTACTGTCTGGCTGTTCAACTAGGTGTATAAACAAGCTTCAGTTGGTGCAGAATGCAGCAGCGAAAGTCCTCACTAAAACCAGAAGATACGAGCACATCACCCCTATCTTATCTACACTGCATTGGCTCCCTGTCCAATTTCGCATCGATTTTAAGATACTATTTTTGACGTATAAAGCACTAAATGGTCTCACGCCACAGTCTTTGAGTGAACTGTTAGTGTCTTACGATCCGCCACGCCTACTTCGATCAAAGGATGCAGGCTTCCTGTCAGTACCACGTATTATTAAAACTACAGCAGGGGGCAGAGCTTTTTCTTACAAAGCCCCAAAGTTATGGAATAGTCTTCCTATTAATGTTCGGGACTCAGACACAGTCTCAGTGTTTAGGTCTAGGCTAAAAACCTATTTATTTAGCCAAGTTTTTTCGTAAATAGATTAGTCTTAGGTAAAGGAGCAGATCTGGGGGACTCATGGACGTAGAGTATTCTGGTGAACTGGTATGTTTAGATGCTGTCCTCCCCACTCTCATTGTTCACTCAGGGTTGTTGACGGTGAGGTGATTGGTTGCTTTACATCTCAAGGAGCCCTCATGTTTGTGTTTCTTTCTGGCTCTCCCTTTTAGTTATGCTGTTATAGTTAGTCCTGCCGGAGTCCCTGCTTGCCTTTTGCACTAAATATACATTCACCTTATACATGTTGACTGTGACCATATCTAACTGTGATCATCTCTCCTTCTCTTCTGCTCTCTCTTCTCTCTCCCTCTCTCATTTTCCCTCTCCCTGTCGAGCTATATATGTCGCTCCTGAGTTGCCAGTTGAGTCTGGTTCTGTCACGAACTAACCGGAGATGAATCAGAAGACTTGCAGTTAGCCCTGTAGCGTGGATGGTAAACCCAAACGCGGAAGTAGCGCAAGCAGGCAGGATAACCACGCTGGTTATTATTAGAACTCTCCCGAAGCGAGAGCAAGAGTTTACACAAATAAACCCGCGGTCTAAATACACCCTAAATACACGCACCCAATCGGAAGCGATAACCCAAGAAAGTGAGTACTCACGTTTAGACGAGCGAGGCGTCGGCGATAGCATGGGCAAAACTCAACGACTGAGCAATGTGAGGCGCCATCTTGTTTCCTTTTATGCTTCCTGAAACCCGACCGTATTACTTCCGAGTCCTAGTGCCGGTCGTGTTACGAGCGTGCATGACAGGTTCCTCTCAAGGTTTCTTCTCATTACCATCTCAGGGAGTTTTTCCTTGCCACCGTCGCCCTCGGCTTGCTCATCAGGGACAATCTTATCATTTTGATTCATACACATTCACATTTCATACAAACTTACTTCTTTTGATTGTGTAAAGCTACACAAATAAAATTGAATTGAATTGAATTAAACCCACAGCTCGCATTTGCACTTAACAAAAGGCAGCGTTTTGATCAAAAGGCTGATGAATGCGTGCAATTAACTGTTTTAAATTTGCAGACATACCCCCCAGAAATGCAACAAACACAAATATATAGGCTACTTGCTAGATAAACGCTGGCTTTTCAAACACGACAGCACACT
The DNA here is from genome assembly GCA_013621035.1 of Clarias magur. NCBI lineage: Eukaryota > Metazoa > Chordata > Actinopteri > Siluriformes > Clariidae > Clarias > Clarias magur. Next base: position 267,521 of record QNUK01000671.1, on the reverse strand, counting down.
CCGATGTGAGCCGATTTATTCAAGTCATAATATATAATATATAATATAACATATTTTTGGTGTGTAGTTTATTTTTTTGTGTGCATAAAATTTGCATTTGCGTGAATGTTTCATGGTGCTCCAGATGGCCAGTACTCAAGACTTTCAAGACAAACTACCAGGTTTGTTTATTCTCAAGAGAAATTAGAATACGACTGTCCATACAGTAAATAAAAAAAAGTATCAAAATCAAAAGTATAAAATCCAACTATGAAGTCTAAATTTAATTGCTATTATTAATATTTTTTTATCTATTTGATTTTTTTCTGGGAAAATAAAAGTTAGGCAGAGATGTCTGCTCTGTCTTGTTAATTCATCTAAAACCCCCTACAGTATTCGCCAACAGCGCACCCAGTTTGATAAACTCACACCTATCTTGAATGAAAGGTGAGAAGAGATTCAGCAGAATCTTTCGACACCGTGCTTGCTCTGAAGGACTATATTCGACAAGAATATAGAATAAGAATTGTATTTATAACAAGATAATTAATTAAATTATAAAATTATATCAAATAAGGATTTTATCTAAAGGCCAGACCAAATTTCTCATTCACCGCTGAAGTAGTTAAACATGCTTATACTGTAGATACGTAGGTTATATTTTAAAAGTACAATTGCAAGTAAATTACAAACTGCATGTAATGTAAAATATGAATAAAACAGTATTAGACACACATATATGATATGGTAGTATATACAATGAAAAAGCTATTTACACATGAGTGCTCAAATGTAAAGCAAATGCAATTATTAATTCATTGTGTATATTTAACTTCATTCAGCTGTTTAAGTTATATGAAAAATGCACATGTGTGCAAAAAGACAAAGTACAACAAAGAATACAAAAGTGTATAATTTTTAATAAAGTTAGCCTAGAACAATATTGTCTTCAATGCTAAAGCAAACATGATTTTGTTTTAGTCTACGCGCTGAATACAACATGACAACGCGCTCCGAGGTGAACACCTGCAGACCCCCAGTTACTGTAATCCCTCTTCTCACCTTTCATTCATGATAGGTGTGAACTTATCAAACCGGTTTTGGCAGAATTGGCAGAATTGAGGGGTTTAAAAAGAATTAACAAGACCGAGCAGACATTTCTGCCTAAAACAGGTTTTGCCAGCACATTGTACTGGAGCTCAGCACGGCTTCTTTCCTTGTTTTAATCTGTAATATTGTGAAATAATGAGCGCCCACATCACCTGACCGAGGTGCATTCTGGGACATGGAGTCCAACATAAACTACAAACGAAAACAAAAGGAAACAAAATGGAGTCTCTGGGCGCTTTGGCGCCCTCTAGGGGTATTCCCTGACAGTGTGCATATAAGAATATTTACAAAAAATATATAGATTTTTTGTTCATTCATGTCTTCTGATGGTGCTCAATGTTGACACATTTTTACGTTTTAATGAAGATATGTTGGTATATTCACGAATCAGGACATTCGCATAGTTAACACTATCATATTAATTTTAAGACCATTTAAACCGAGGCATTGCCATGTCTTTCACTGTTTTGTCCCTATTAAGACGTTACAAAAACTATATAAGAATCTTTTTATTATGAATTTTGAAGAACGATTTTGGGCAACTCATTTTTATCATTATGAAAATATGTACACACATTCATTATGAAAGATCTATTGTAAAACAAAATAAAATTCATGTTTCTATTAGCATTGGAATCAAATGTTCCTTGAGGGATCTCGCGACGTGGCGTGTGCCAGAAAAAGCGTGCATTCTTAACGGCCATATCTGTAAGGTTTTAAGTTTAATGTAGCACTGCCACAAGAGCCTGAAAATCATTTAATATTTTGGAGAAAAGATTTTTGCACATTTATTCATAAAAACAACTGTTAAAGTCACATTTATCTGCTATGTGGTGGTGAACACTGCTGATAAAAATCTCTATTCAGCAGTCTGTTGGTCAGTCTTGATCAGTCATGCGAAAATAATCAGACAAACATGTTATCAGGGTGATAATCGACTGTATACATAGCATAAACAATGATGTGTCATGTAAGAATCATGGTGTTCGTCTCTCTCCTCCATTTTGAAAATCACGGAACTGTGATCCTGCTTCGAAATCAAGCTGTGAGTGACCGTGCTCTAAACCAATGAGCTCTAAATTGGTGCTCTAAACGAACCAACACACTTACAGTATTTAACAAAAGTAAGTACACCCCTCACATCTCTACAAATCTGTTTGACTCTTTGACACAATGAAAAGTAGTCAGTGTAAAGTTTGTATAGCAGTGTAAATGTATTGACCCCTCAAAATAACAAAAAATACAGCCAATTTACAAATACAAATACAAGGGGTTTGTATATTAGCCGAACTCCTGGCAACAAACGTGAGTACACCCCTAAGTGAAAATGTACAAATTGAGCACAATTAGTCATACCATCCCCTTTGTCATGTGACTCATTAGTGTTACACTGTCTCAGGTGTCATCAGATAGCAGGTGAGTTAAATTTGGTATAAAAGCTCTTCCACTCTCTCAACCTGGCCACTGAAAGTTCAACATGGCACCTCATGGCAAACAACTCTCAGAAGACCTGAAAAAACAAATTGTTGCTTTACATAAAGATGGCCGAGGCTATAAGAAGAGAGCCAACACTCTGCAACTGTGCTGCGGCACACTTTACACCTACTGTATTACTTACATTTACACTTACATTTACTATACATTTAGGCATTTGGCAGATGCTGGTATACAGAGTGATTTACAAAAAGTCATTGGATAGATACTTACACTGGATTACTAGATTACTAACTAAGTGCCATCAATCAAACACATTTGGGAAGGGTTGTTGTTGTTGTTTTGGGGTTGGGGGGGGGGGGATTAGTCCATGTATTGAAGAAACAGATACGTCTTGAGTCATCATTTAAACATGGTCAAAGACTCATCTCTACGGACATCTAGAAGTTCATTCCACCACCTAGGGGCTAGACACCTAACAGGTGGAGAAAATTGTTGGTACCCTTTGGTCAATGAAAGAAAAACTCACAATGGTCACAGAAATAACTTTAATCTGACAAAAGTAATAATTTTTTTTAATTCTATGAATGTTAACCAATGAAAGTCAGACATTGCTTTTCAACCATGCTTCAACAGAATTATTAAAAAAAAATAAACTCATGGAACAGGCCTGGACAAAAATTATGGTACCCCTAGAAAATACTGAAAATAATGTGACCAAAGGGACATGTTAATTCAAGGTGTGTCCACTAATTAGCATCACAGGTGTCTACAATCTTGCAATCAGTCAGTGGGCCTATATATAGGGCTCCAGGTAGTCACTGTGTTGTTTGGTGACATGGTATGTACCACACTCAACATGGACCAGAGGAAGCAAAGGAAAGAGTTGTCTCAGGAGATTTGAAAGAAAATTATAGACAAGCATGTTAAAGGTAAAGGCTATAAGACCATTTCCAAGCAGCTAGATGTTCCTGTGACTACAGTTGCACATATTATTCAGAAATTTAAGATCCATGGGACTGTAGCCAACCTCCCTGGACGTGGCCGCACGAGGAAAATTCATGACAAATCAAAGAGACGGATAATCCGAATAGTAACAAAAGAGCCCAGAAAGACTTCTAAAGAGATCCAAGGTGAACTTCATGATCAAGGAACATCAGTGTCAGATCGCACCATCCGTCATTGTTTCAGCCAAAGTGGACTACATGGGAGACGACCAAGGAGGACACCATTGTTGAAAACAAATCAGAAAAAAGCCAGACTGGAATATGCCAAACTACATGTTGACAAGCCACAAAGCTTCTGGGAGAATGTCCTATGGACAGATGAGACAAAAATGGAACTTTTTGCCAAAGCACATCAGCTCTATGTTCACAGACGGAAAAATGAAGCATATGAAGAAAAGAACACTGTCCCTACTGTGAAACATGGAGGAGGCTCTGTTATGTTCTGGGTCTGCTTTGCTGCATCTGGCACAGGGTGTCTGGAATCTGTGCAGGGTACAATGAAATCTCAAGACTATCAAGGGATTCTAGAGAGAAATGTGCTGGCCAGTGTCAGAAAGCTGGGTCTCAGGTCATGGCTCTTGTAACAGGACAATGACCCAAAACACACAGCTAAAAACACCCAAGAACGGCTAAGAGGAAAACATTGGACTATTCTAAAGTGGCCTTCTATGAGCCCTGACCTCAATCCTATTGAGCATCTTTGGAAGGAGCTGAAACATGCTGTCTGGAAAAGGCGCCCTTCAAACCGGAAACAACTGGAGCAGCTTGCTCATGAGGAGTGGGCCGAAATACCTGCAGAGAGGTGCAGAAGTCTCACTGACAGTTACAGGAATCATTTGATTACAGTGATTGCCTCAAAAGGTTGTGCAACAAACTATTAAGTTAGGGGTACCATCATTTTTGTCCAGGCCTGTTCCATCAGTTCATTTTTTTTATAATTCCGTTGAAGCATGGTTGAAGAGCAAAGTCTGACTTTCACTGGTTAACATTCATAGAATTCCTATTTATTATTACTTTTGTCAGATTAAAGTTATTTCTGTGACCATTGTGAGTTTTTCTTTCATTGACCGAAGGGTACCAACAATTTTGTCCACGTGTGTAACAGTTGGACAGAGGCAGACCTGCCAGGAGTGAGTAGCAGTAGTCCAGTCTTAATATAACAAGAGACTGAACAAGCACCTTGGTAGCCTGTGAAGAAAGAAATGGGCAAATTTTTATGCTTTCTTCTGTAAGGAACAAATCAACAGAAAGGAATCTGGGTAATGTCTCGCTCGATCCCTGAGAGATGGTGGAATCAGACGAGCAGTGCTGGATGATCGGAGGGAAGATGGTTGCTCAGAGGCAATAGGCCTTTTAATCTGCTCTGTTTACTGAGCTCTTATTTTCTGATGATCATCCAAGTTCTGTATTATATTACGTCTAATGCATTTTTTAAATATATTTTAGTTTCTTATTATTACTACATTTATATACATTTTTTTGCTATTAGCCAATGTTTTATTCATTGCTGTTTGTATGTATTTTATTCAAGCAGGGGATTAAACTTACTCTTTCCATTTGCCATGAGTTTGTGTGGAGTTATCCACCTTCTGACAGGAGATATTGAGTGCTACACAGAAGTCTTATTAATCTTTGCAGTAATCTAGCAAAGGAGCTATCACCTACCAAGTCCACTATGTAAGGAATGAAATAATACTCCATTACAGTATATATCCAATAAGGAGAGACATGTAATTTAACTATGGCAAAAAGGTTTTTATTGTATGTTGCAGGTTGCTAACATTTTAATTATTATCTAAAATATATGAATAACATTAATAACATTAAGTCTCTCTCCTAGACCGGCCTCCATTAACCAAAAGCAAGCGCTAAACTGATGTAATGAAGTAATAACATTGATATAATTAGTAGCAGTAGTACTAGTAGTAGTGGTGGTAGTAGTCGTAGTACACGCATCGTAGTAGTAGCAATAATAAGCAGTAGTAATAATAAGAATATAAATATACAATTAAAATGTTATTTAAAAATAAGTAAGAATTATAAATTTTATTATTACCGTTGGTAGTACCATTATGTTTTATTGTCAAATAAATAAATAAACAAATAAATAACTACCCATGGTGATTTAAAAATAAACCTATTAATTTTGGACATTTAGTCTTTAATATCCGTTGAAGATTAAACTACTCACATTAAAAGAAATACAGTACAGTATGCACTACAGTTTGAGCCACAGCTGAAGACTCAGACATAAAACATTTGTTTCTTCTTCTGAAACACTTCCCCATCTGGTTGATTTCTCCATGTCACAGTAGTGTTGACAGGCATTCCATGCTCCTGTACCTTCTGCTTGATCTGAAGAAAACAACATGATTTTAATAATCTAAATAACACAGGGTTGGAATATAAATACAGTACTGAAGTTCATGGTCATTTTTTTTTTCTTTTTTATAAAAACTACTCCAGTTCACCTACTGCATGAAAGGTTTGATGCGCTGTGATCGTTATAATAATGAATGAAGGAGTGATGTCATGAAGTCACAAAACAACGAGTGATTTTAGAATTCGGAATTGTCATGCACTGATATCATTTATATATATTTTATGTTCGATGCCTGTTCTGAGCAAAAGATGCAGGTTCTTAAATATAGTACAATAAAGTAAGCTGTAATAGCGAATGGTGAGACCCACCTTCTCCATGATGACCGCCATTACCACAGGATCATTCAAGTCTTGATTGGACCAGACTTCCAATTTGATGGTCTGTTGTGTTTTTGGACACAAAACTGGATGCAAAAAATGTATATAGTTTACAAATAAATCTGATAATTAACACACATATATAAATATCACAATCAGTATGACTTAAACTCACTTTTGTGACAGAAGAAAGGCTTTATGTCTGAGCACTGTGCATCTGCATCCAGACCATTATAGATATAACCACAGTTTTCATTTCCAAGAGCATTATCAGGTTTCCCAGTCATCCATGAAATGGAGGATATATTGGTCTTGTCTGACCACTTCCAGGGTCCTTTGTACAGTCCAATCCAAGAATATAAAGGGGACCCTGCTATCAATTGCAGTATAATTGAGTTTTCTGCTGAGGTTCTCGCGCTGGCCATGTCTGTGTGATACTGTCTGCAGTAGCTCTGAGCATCATACCAGGTCATTGGAGAATTAATCAATATGTACCTACTATTGCCAGTGTACCTGTCTGTAAGAATTAAAGATATAGTACTTTTTATACTCACATGCAATAAAACATCCCTATATATATATATATATATATATATATATAGGGATGTTTTATATATAGGGATGTGTTGCATATTTGTCATGCTTAAATTATTTAGATTATAAAATTATTTTAATATTACACAAAGATGACTTGAGTAAATGTATTTTTTTTAAAAAGCAACCTACCAACACTACCTGGCCCTATGTGAAAATAATTGCCCCCACCCACCTTGCTAAATCATGACAAGATTTTGGGGGCAAATATTCTGTGGACTGATGGTTCTGTTCACCTCTGAATGACTTGAAATAAAGTTAAGGTATTTGAGTGGCCTAGTCACTGACTTCCGACTTAAAACTTGGATGCTGTGGCATGACAGGCCGTTCATGCTCAAAAATCCTTCAGTGTGTCTGAATTTTAAAAGAATTCTGCAAAAAAAAGAGTGGGCCATAATGAAAGCCTCACTGCCAGTTATCGCAAATGCTTGATTGCCAGTATAGCCACCAGAGTCACACAACCAGTTATAGGTTTAGGAGCAATTACTTTTTCACAGGCCAGGCAGGGTAGGATGTTTTTTTTTTTTCTCTTTATGAATGAAATCATCATTTAAAAATGGCATTTTGTATTTACTCAGGTGATCTTTGTGTGATATTAAAATTTGTTTGATGATCTAAATCATTTAAGTGTAACAAATATGCAAAAATGTTAAATCTGTAAAAAAAAACACGAGTAAATACCATTTCATGGTACTGTACATGTACAATAATAGCAAAGAAAACAATATGTTGATTCTCACCATTAAAGCATGTAAAGGGATGAAGCTCTCTACATGATACATCCCACCATCCACTATAGTAAGTTAGTAAGACGCACTCATAATGTATATTTTGAGGTGCGCCTGAAGCCCACTGTGTCACATTTCCCAGTGGCTCATTTTTCAGTGACCAGTGCCAGCTACTGCTCTCTGTGTACAGTCCAATCCAAGCACTGGAGCTGAATTGTTGGCTCTGTGATAAATTTTGCAGTTTTTTGATGTCATCTATTGTTTCAATAGTAGCCAGGTCATCAAAGTTGGCACGGCAGTAAGCCTGGGCATCAGTCCAGGTTCTCGCCTGCTGGATCAGATGGTACTGACGGTTGACAGACAGGACAAGGGGGATGATTCCTGTGGGGGATTTGGATTTGTGAAAAGATTTGTTTTTGTTATTATTGCTGTTATTATTTTAAATCTTTGGTCTACCTTTTCTTGCTAGCGGTTATTAATAATAAGTACATTACCATGTATAGTGGAACCTCGGATTGCGAGTAAGACTTGGTTTACGAATACCGAGTATCATGTAACACGTGTTCGCTTCTTTTTTTGACATTGAGCGTCACGTGATCACAACTGAGCCAATGGTTTCTCTCTCTCTTGCGCTGTGGAATTGTGAGTAATCGTCTCCCCTGCTGAGTCTTAGTGCCCATCTCTCACTGGTATAATCAACATCTGTGCGCTTGTGTACTGTTTACTATAACACTTTGACCACATGTGTCAAAAAACAAAAACAAGTCATATTAGAGAGGTTAAAGATCCATTTTCTCTTTCTCTCTGTGCTAGCCTGCACTGATTCCATTATGTGCGTGTTATTGGACACCGTGCCCCTTCACACACACCCCTCCCCCTCTCACACTAACACACACACACACACGCACACACACACTCTCTCTCTCTCTCTCTAATGGAGACACAGCTCTGTTGCGATTCTTTAAAGACACACACACACACACACACACTCTAATGGAGACACTGCTCTGTTGCAATTCTTTAAAGGTAAAGTGCTGGTTAATTTGTTTCATTTTTCCTTCACTGTGTCTGTTAGTGTGCATGAGTGTCAGAAATGTTTCTTGTAAATCATCCCGATGAGGCAGTGTTACCATTAGTGTGTGTGTGTGTGTGTGTGTGTGTGTGTGTGTGTGTGTGTGTGTGTGTGTGTGTTAAAGTTGTCCAGCACAAATAAGAAAGGAGGAAGAGTCACTGTGTAAGACTAGAAGTGGGAGTGGTGTCGCATACACATACACAGCACAAACACTAATGGAAACACTTATCTGTCAGGATTTATTTAAACATTTTTAAACGTAAAGTGCAGGTTAATTTGTTTTATTTTTACTTCATATTTTGTATTAATTATTTTTATGTGTTTATTTTTTTGGGTTGTGAAACTAATAATCTGAGTTTTCATTATTTCTTATGAGGAAGTTCGAGTGTTTTTATATACGAGCGCGCTTCCGGAACTGATTATGCTCGCAACCCGAGGTTCCACTGTCTATGCTAAAAATACTGTCTAAGCATTAAATTTGTTCAACACAAAATGAATGGATACAATTTAAAATGTACTTTTTTCAACATTCAGTATCAATAAAAATTGTACATTATGTTACAATAAAATATACATTTTTATGAAGTCAGGTTGCTGTTAGAACCTGAAGACGATTCATTTCACATCAGAACATTTGTTAATTTTATTATTTTGCTACCTAAAAGGCGCATGGGCAAAAGCCACAGTTTTCACTTAACTAAACCTTCAGCTATTTTAAAGTTATTTTCAAATACCTCCTAGACGATAGGTTCAATTTACATGAGATCTAGTGTGAATAATGTCCAAAACAAAAATTATCAACAAGAAAGTTGACTAGACTGTTTGCCTCATATTAGCCAATGGAGCATATTATTAAATTAGCTGTATACTCTGATTGCACAGTGTTCCAAATCAGATTTGTGCTTATTTGTAAGAGGACAAGGCGGCATGGTGATGTACTGGTTAGCACTGTCGCCAAGCATCTCCAGGCACCTCATTCCCTAAGTTTCCAGGCCCCGGGGAAAGGTCCTTCTTCCTAGCAACATATTTTGCACCATTAGCTAAAATGTCCGTTGGATCAACAACAAGCATGGCACAAAATTTAGTGGCTTATAATTACTTTAAGAAATGAACAGTCATGAAGAAAACTGGTGTACACGTGTGACATCATCATATTATAGCAACCGAATTGAAGGTTTGAAGTTTGGATCTACAACTCATTACCTCGAATTTAAATCAACTTTACCTTGTTTGTTTGTTTGTTTGTTTGTTTGTTTACAAATTTCATATTTCTTCCCTGTTCATAGAAAAAAAGTGTTTTAAATCTAACTGCATACATTTTAAGAAAGACTTAAAGAGCTTTCTCATTGGTGTACAGTTGAACGCCAGTTGTTTTAATCAAAAATTCTAAATAAATGTGTAATTGGTCATCTCCAGTGGCCTTTAAGAAGAAATTGTCGCAGTTACTCATTGTCTTGATTGATTATCTCGGTCATTAACATCTGGTGAATAAAATCAAATTATGTGGAAACCAGAGGCTATATATATATATATATATATATATATATATATATATATATATATATATATATCAGAATATATAAGAGAAAAAAATGTCTATTTTACAGAAATCTATTCTACAATTAAAGTGACCCCTCACTTATATCAAGAGTTTTAAACACCTACTGTATATCCACACTTTCTCCTAAAAATTAATAAGAGAAAGAAATAGTTTGTCAGGTTACTGTCGCTGTGAATGAGCTGTTACTAAAGAAATGGTAATATACTGGACTGATGCACTTATGGAAAAGTGATTTGCAGCTGCACAGATATCAGAGTTGTTACTGTTAGAGAAAATCAATGATCACTTTGTTATTGCCTATGCATCAGGACCAGATATAGTAATAATAATATATTAAATAATTATACACATAATTTGGCTTGTAATGTAAATAAGCCTGGAGAGAGTTCTAAGAAAGTTCCACAGCCATACATGAAATATATGTATCTCATACCTGTGAAAAACAGTGATGTAAACTGGCACTTCTTCATCGCTGATGTGTTGTTGGAAAGCTTGATGAGAATCTGTCCAGGGCGATTAAAAGTGACCTTTCAATAAAACTCGAAACAGCTAAACTTGTAATCGGGTGACGTCTCTGTCTATAGAACCTTCTCGCTGCCTTACATACTGAGCTAACTTAATGATTTATACAAATGACTCCTTCTAGGTGTTTTTCATTTTATGCAGGAATAATCAAATCCCCTATTCAAATACCTGGTGTGCATAGGGATCAGTAAAATTAGACCTTGGGCCACACAAAGCAGCTTACTGTTTGCATCCGTCTGAGTCTGGTACAGTCGTGGCCAAAAGTTTTGAGAATGACACAAATATTTAGTTTGCTGCTAAACTGCTTTTAAATCGCATTCTCCAAGGCCGCCGTGATAACAGGCGACACAGTTGCTGAGCACTTCAATTGTGTGTGCGTGAGTGATATTTTATGCATATGTTATCTTTCTCATTTCAACACAAAATTAGTTCATGTGTATGCTATATGTTTTAAAAGAGTCCATGAGAAACACAGTATAATATAAACCAACTGATATTTCACTTTTAACTCATTCTTGCAATCAGAAGACAAATCCCCTCCACAGGTCTGTCACTGTTGCCTTCTGTTACCGTAGTATATGCATAAGCACACCATGCTGTAGCTGGGCTCTGTACTGATATCACTTTTCATATCTGTTGTTTAGATGTTTGATTGTTGATTCCCGTCCTGACATCACCTTCACATTCACTTAACCTTGACCTGGCACTAAGGATGCCCCGAAGGGTGTGGGCGTTGGCATAGAAAGACCTACCACTGAACCACCAATTCCCATTATCATCAGTTTGTTTAGATTTTATTTACATTTTGTTCCGAGTGGTTAGTTCCTGGACTTTTGCTGACTGGTTTTCTTTTATCTTTTTATCTGGTGTGTGTCTTCTTTTAAATAGAAAGTTAATTAAGCAGTGTTGTGAAAGTTTAAATAGATTATACCCAAATATACGCTTAGAAAAAAATGTATGTAATTCCTTTCTACAGAAGGTCCTTAAGCCTCAATTGCTTGGATGTACAGTACAGTATAATTAAATACAAATGTAAGTCACTCTGGATAAGGGCATCTACCAAATGCCATAAGTGTAAATGTAAGTCTTCTTTTTTTTTTTTTTTTTCCTTATAGACTTCTACATTACAAAATATAACAAAAATATAATGGAAAGAATGTGTGTCCATGCTGCAGTATGAACAGCTATGCATATGAAGGCCTATGCAGGAGGAGGAGTGTGTGAGGAAGGTGTGCGCGTGTGTGTGTGTGTGTGTGTGTGTGTGTGTGTGTGTGTGAGAGAGAGAGAGAGAGAGAACTGTACTTGCATCAGCACACACACACACACACTATTCTTTCTGACAGCAAGTGATGGTTAGTAATTGTCATGTCTCATTATTTAGACAATGAATATGGTAATTAATATAGTTGTGAAACTTGTATGATTGTTTTTTTTTTATAATAGATATCACATTCAATCTGTTTGTATTAGGACATTTATTGGCCTCATCCCATTAAAGATGCAGTGCTACTTTTCTCATCCTTTACTTATTATTATTTATTAAACTATTTATTGACACAGTTTAACTAAATTCTGAAAAAGTAAAGGTCACTCCTCCTTCTTTTACTGTCTTGAAATATATTTAAAAGTTCATAAATATATATATATATATATATATATATATATATATATATATATATATATATATATATATACACACACACATTATAAAAAAGAGACGTGTCAATGTTTAATAAGCAACATTATAAACGATTACATGTAACTGTAAATCTTCTATAATTGTTTCATTGATTTCATGTTGATTAAGGAGTTGTCGCCCCCTTTGGGCACATAATGGGAACTGACCAGAATATGCTCAGTACTGAACTCTATATAATATTAAAATATTATAGAAATAGAAAAATATTATCTAAAAGTCTAAAACTCTCACTCACTCACTCACTCATTCATTCATTATCTATACCACTTCATCCTGTGTACAGGGTCAGGCGAGGATCTGAAGCCTATCCCAGGAGACTTGGGGCACGAGGCGGGGTACACCCTGGACAGGGTGCCAATTCCAATACGGTACACATACTCACACGCTCATTCACACACTACGGACACTTTAGGAACGCTAATTAGCCTAATCTGCATATTTTTCGACTATGGGAGGAAACCGGAGTACCCAGAGGAAACGCACCAAGCACGGGGAGAACATGCAAAGTCAGACCCCGAGGCAGCAATCAAACCTGGAGCCTGGAGGTGTAACGCAACAGCGCTAACCAATCTAACAGGAAATGACTTAGCGACATAAAGACCAGCGCAGAAATAGGCTCACTGGTGAATTCTATTACAGTGGCCAAGAAGGGGAAAGACTTACTGATGAATGGTTTTCTTAAGGTCATACAGCTGTTTATTCCCAATCCCTTGTGAACTGTGATCGCCCATTCTTTCAGACCACATTGTTCCCTCAAAGATAACGGTTCACCACTATCTTCTTAGTTTTTTTTTTTTTTTTTTTTTTTGCTTGCTTGATGCAGGACAAGACTTTGACCACAGGATATCTCTTCTGATGTGGTTGTTTACAAAATGTGAAGCTACTCAATGCACTCAATCTGTTAGGGATAAATAATTCGTTGCCAGTTGGATCATATTAATCACTGCAGTAATTATCCACTGAAAGGATCCTACCCATCTGCTTAGTCAAATCCAAGTGGTGATTTATTCGTTTTTTTTTTTGCCAAGCTGTGCATTTTCATGGGACTGTTTTAGTTTAGTCAAGTGTTATAATTTATTAAAATAGTTAATTAAGCTAAAAGTAATATGTTATAATAGATAATTAAACAAAAAAACGGACATAAAATATGTATACTGTATGGACTGTATCCCGGTTAGCGCGCGGATGGGTGACCACCTGGCAGTAGCAGGTGCTGTAGGGGTGGCATGGTGGCCTAGTGATCAGTACTATTGTCTGGCATCTTGAGCATTGGGGTTCGAATCTTGCTCTGGTATTAACCCCACAACCCAACACACGATAAAACGTATGGATAAATGCTGCCATTATTTTTACCTGTAAATTCTTGATCAAATGTCAATTTTGGGGCAACAGGACAGAACTTTCTGCAAGGTGTACTTGTAAATTTCATGCCCATGTATTAAAAGTGCAAGCCGTTTACAAAAACCTTTACGTAGCGTGAGCAAATCTGGATTTATGGTGTTTCATTTCCCCTGCTTGCTGACAAAGTCGTCACAGCAACAATGAGCATCTGGGCCGCTTTCAACCACGTCTCACCAAGTTCCTTCCTCTACCGGTTTACACTAACACTTAATTTGCCTTGGTCATAAATTTCTCTGCAATGTCTCTTCAGACCATAAAGTGTTACAAGGTTCCACACACCAGTGTTTATATCCCGTGATAACTTTCTTCCGGCTCCTACCTAATCTATCGACCTAACTGTTTATTTTAGAGTTCTGTCTCTAAAGCAAGGGCGTTGGGAAATCGTGCAACATACCAACACATCCACATCAGCAGGACCTGGACAACAATTCGCAGCACACACATTCAAAATCACCAGAGTTGGAAGGTCTCTCAGGACCGAGTTTGAGCTTTTCAGTTTCACATAAATCTGAGAAGTTGTGACGAGGCTGTTTTTGTATTATTAACTTAAAAATTTTATTTATTTATTTATTTTTTTAAAAAGCAAATGTTGGAAACAATGGATTATAGCTGGTAATAGAAATGAGGTATTCGGATGTTCCACTTCAAAAGCTAAAGAAATACACTTAGTTAAGGCCCTTATTGTTTTCTTGATAGAGAAATTTATGACCAGTTATTCAACATTAAGAAAGTTCATAGGCTTTATTAAAACAAAGACAGATTCCAGATTCGAAGTATGACCAAGACAGACAGACAGACTAAACCAAACATAAAAAAATGTATGAAACAAGATTTAATTAAATAAAAATAGAGATCAGACATCAACGGAGCAAGAAGTCCCAGAGCACAAAATCAACTAAATAAGAAATGAGACATATAGTTTGGACAAAACATAGCATTTACTACAGATGGACAATTGTGCAGAAACCTCCACACAACTGGGAACACCAATTAGCCTAATCTACATGTCTGGACTGTGGGAGGAAACCCACCAAGCACGGAGAGAAAACATGGAAACTCCATTCACACAGAGACGGGAATCGAACCCAGACCCTGGAGGCGCAAGGCGACAGTGCTAATCACTACACCACCGTGCCAGCACATGTACTTAATACTTCTACTTGTACTTGAGCACATTATAGGCAAGTACTTGTACTTTAACTTTTTAAAAATATTTCTATATTTTCTGCCTCCTCTGAACACGGTTCAGTTGGCAAGAAGTTATTTAACCCTAAATAATGCAGTTAGTAGCTTCTCGTTTCTTCCCCCCAAAAAAGTTTTGAGAATGACAAATGTTAAATTTGCACAAAGTGCGGCTTCAGTGTTTTAGATCTTTTTGTCAGAAGGTACTCTGGGATACTGAAGAATAATTACAAGCTTTTCATAATTGTCAATGCACTCACCGAACAACCTTAAAAAATAAATAAATAAATAAAAGAATTCTGGCAAATTGCCGAGGTCTTGAAAAAACAAACAAAAACAAAAAAAAAACACTGCAAATACGGACTCTTTGCATGAACTCAATGTACTGCAATTGTCAATAAAAGCCTTTGACTCTTATGGAATGCTTGTAATTATACTTATACACAAAAGATCTAAAACACTGAAGCAGCAGACTAATGAATTCTTCCAAATGATTCAATCGTCTACCGTGAGCCGGAAATGTCACAATGTGGTTCGTGTTTCAGATCGTGTAGTGACGAATTAGCCGGCTAGTATCAATTTTGTTTTGGAATGTTTTCTGAAATGGGAAAAACCTTAAAAAGAAATACAAAGTTTCTTTATATGCACAGAGTCAAAAAAGTTCCCCATTGAAGTAACGACAGATAATTCTGCTGGAAAGCACAGCAGTCGGCCTCCACCTCCACCTCCACCCACGGCCTTTCCTTCCTCTTCTGTTACTAAAGAGCATAATGATGTCGCAACAGTGGTTGCAGGAGAAACTTCACAAACATGTAGCACTGGATTAATTTGGGTTTAGGCTCCAGAATTCAGGATTGAGGATTTGTAAATAATTTCATTAAATATAACCTACAATAAAAAATAAAAAAAATAAAAAAAAATTAAAGTCTATTTTGGGAAAATTTATCTAAAATTATCTGATTCTAAGACGAACAATAAATAAAAGTACAAAAGTCTAAGCAGCTAAATTAGTGTTAAAATACTGGGTTGTTTCCCCCTGGCTAATGTACTGTATTATCACAGTATTTCTGATGTCACTAGATTGTTAGTACTGAAGTGTTCCTGTGCAGGGAGTGCTGTTCATCTAATGTGTGGAATGGAAAGCCGCTTGTGCAACGCTTGCTTCCAGAATTCCAGACGTTTACGGGAAGGTTGTGTGCAGACTGCGTGAACACAAACACAACACAGGATCGATCCATCTACATACTGAACGGCTGGCAAAGTCTGTGAAAATAGTTTTTTTGTTTTTTTTCTCTCTCTCCTGCAACGACATTGGATTTTTATAGCTGGTATAATGTAAGTGATAACGCAAACTAATATACTTCATTGATATAAAATATATATATATATATATATATATATATATATATATATATATAAACACACATGTCGGATAATAAACACAAAATTGTTCATCTTTGGAAGCGTTTGGGGTCGGAGGTGGAATAAGCCTTTCACAACATGTTATTTCTACTGTAATGCCGTCATAAGTAATGTGTCTCCAAAACACGACCAAGACATAAACACCTCTGTTTAAACACCAATTTATTGGGGAGGGAAATGAACAGAACCGGTGTTTTTTTCTTGTATTAGTGTTTTACTATAAGAAGCACAAGATTGGGTTGGTTAATGGAGAAGCATCAAAGACAACGATAACGTTCTTTCACAGTCTGTCTGTCAGAAGGAACCTGAAATGCTTGGTGTAGTGCACACTCTGAAGCCCTCAGAAGCATTGACACAGGGGCGTGGCCTGGACATCCGGAGATAAATTACAGCACGGCGTGTTCAGGAATCTCCACCAGACTGAGCGTGATTTCTCCGGACGGAGACTGCTGAGCTAAACTCTGCAGCAAGGAGATGGACTGTGTCCACGCAATGTCCTTGATTTGCTTCTCAGCCCAGGGCAGAGTGATCTTAAGAGACGGAGAGAGAAAAACTGCTGTTATAGAAAACAAATGAACATCTTCTTGCCGATCGGAAATTGAGAACTCCCCCAACTTTGCAACCTGACTGCACTTGGTATCTGATTTACCGGATTGCTCTGAGCATGTCTCCTCGGCATTTCCTGAGATTTACCTTAATAATGATGAGCTTCTTAGAAACATCATCCGTTTCCAAAAGCTCCTCTCCAAAACAGAACGTGGTCTCAGTTTCAGGTTCTTTGCCTCCGTTACGGAACTGCTCCAACTCTGAAAGTAAAAAAAAAAAAAAAAAAAAAAAGTATTTAAAAAATGTTTAGTCGAAGGCAGACACTGGCGGGTTTAGCTAGTCAGATTCCCCTCTGCTATCACACCCAATTCAACTCAGACTATTCAACGACTGCTATTTAGTCCACACCACTTTAATAACAAAGATCGTCAAACATCTGATTCCCATCGAATTTATAATCACCTTGTTTAAAGAACTGTCTGTTAAAGATCAGTGTCGGTTTCACGCCTCTCTCCATCTTGCTGGCCGTGTTTGTGAGCGCGTGCGGCCCCCTCCAGAAAACCCGTCCCTGACAGACGCGTTTAGCGTAAACGCCCCGACTCGATGTGGTCAGAATGACGCCGCCCTCCATGAATGGCAGCAGGGTGGAAATGGACCTCATCTGATCGGACTTGAGGTCGGAGGGAGGAGGAGGAAGGGGAACCCGAAGAAAAGTCGAGCCGTTCGTAGAGGGCGGACTCGGAGACGGCGGGACGAACGCGATGCGAACGTCATCGCTCATCACCTCTCTGATCAGCACCTCCACTCCGAGGTAATAAACCCTGATGAGGAACGTGGGACAGTCTGAGAGAGAGAGAGAGAGAGAGAGAGAGAGAGAGAGAGAGAGAGGAAATGAGTGAGGGAGGAAGCTGATGAACTTTTTCGCCAAATATCCTAATGAGCAGACCTGATCGACCGGCCACTGTTTGAAACTCCACCCCTACCGTACATCACTCAAGTAAAAGTATTTTAAATGATCACTTATTCATGAATTACCTCTGATGTGTCCAGGAGGAGGAACAGTTTCCACTGTGAGGTTAAAGTGAAGCTCATCGATGACTGGCGATGAGACAAAAGTAACCACAAGTGAGAGAGTGAAGACTAACCATTTAACATAATCATTTTAGTTTACAGACATAATCCAGTCAGTCAGTGAACAGTTATTTTATCGTTAACATCTCTCTCCCTCGCTCACCTCCGTCATTCTTCATGACATCAATGTGCTCCGTTTGTTCATCTGGATGAAGGACGATGCCACTTCCTGTAGTGGGGTCCACATCCTGCAAGTCATTAAAGGTGCCATATTATACACCTTTAAAAATAAATAAATAAATAAATAAATAAATAAATAAATAACCAGGAGTTAACCAAATTCCTTCTGTTTCACTCCCGTTCCAATCGCACCGTTTCAGTGTCTGTGCTTTTAAAAGCAAAAGAGCTTGTCCCCCCCACCCCTCAAATGCACTTTCTAGTTATTCAGTTTAAAAGAATCAGGACTTCAGTAAAGTACTGTACAGTAGCAGTCCAGTCTGGAGGAGGGGCTATGCAAATCATTTCCTTGTTTTGTTTTTTTTTTTTTGTTGTTGTTTTTTTTTTCCTTCTTGTCTGTAATGATGTCATACTAGGTAGAAAATTTAAATGGTGTGTTTAAGGACACTTCCGGACAAAAATGGAAAAAAAAAAAAAAAGACAGGTGACCAAAAATAAGTGAGTTTTTGCATAATAGGTGGCCTTTAAACAAATGAAAATGTTCCTCCAGATGATGTCAGTTAACACAATTTACACGTGTGCAACTAAAGGTCTTTTTGGAACTACGAAACAAGGAAATACGAGGAAAAGGGATTTGGGTCTGGACACACACACACGACACACACATACAGACGCTAAGATTGCATTATAAAGCGTCTCACTGTGCTAATGCTCTGAACCGCAACAGCTTCCTCCTCCTCTTTAATCCATTTCTCTGGACTCTCATCGTTTATCTCGGACTCGCGCCTCCTCTTCCTGCATTTACTCCTCCTTGTGTTTTTTTCCTCTTCCTCGTTCTTCACCTCAGGCAGTCCTGTACAGAATAAAAAAAGGTTGTAAGCGTTATACTGAATAGCTGCGGTGTGTATTAAGGCGGGGGGGGGGATGTGAAATGCTTGGGTGCTATCACATTTTTATTGTAATTAATTTTATTTAATTCACAATCTGCACAATATCGACACCCCCGCTTATATACTTATATACTACGGGATTTGTTTTAATGTGTGTCTGTTTGCGTAACATCTAATAGCAGATCATGTGATTAAGGATCCGTCGTCTGTCTGTCTGTCGGCCAGACAGACAGACAGACAGACAGACAGTGTGCTGTCTCACCCTGCTCGTCAAGCGGCACGAGGCGGTACACTTTGTAGGGTTCGGAGATGTCGAGCTGTGACCTCTCGATGACCTCTCTGAACTCTGGACTTTTATTGAGAGCACAGCGCAGCCGTGTTTTCCACGAGGCCGGACCAGCAGGGTCGTTCTCAGACAGCTTCCCCTTAAACTCGGCCCACGCCTGCAACAAGGGTCCCACACACACACATACACAGAGTCACAGGCCATGCTCCAACTCACACACACTATCTATCTCCTGCTGGAGTTCCTGTTAGTTTTCGCCAGCACACAATGACACATGTGAAAAGCAGAAGTGCAGGTCACTGAAGGCCGAGTGCTGGAAAACTTGTGACACGTCTTCACTGCTCGTCCGCTCTTACAGAAACGAAATGATTTAATTCCTCGGAAAACTCGAAATAAACTCAGCTCGGCTGAACAGAGACGGACAGCGCTGCCCTGTGATCCACGAGGATGAAAATAGGAACACTACACAATACTAAGACATTGCTTTTTCGTGGACAAAATTGTTGGTACCCCTTCGGTCAATGAAAGAAAAACTCACAATGGTCACAGAAATAACTTTAATCTGACAA
Organism: Clarias magur; assembly: GCA_013621035.1. Lineage (NCBI taxonomy): Eukaryota > Metazoa > Chordata > Actinopteri > Siluriformes > Clariidae > Clarias > Clarias magur. Next base: position 247,568 of record QNUK01000671.1, on the reverse strand, counting down.
AAGTAATAATTAAAAAAAATTCTATGAATGTTAACCAGTGAAAGTCAGACATTGCTTTTCAACCATGCTTCAACAGAATTATTTTAAAAAATAAACTCATGGAACAGGCCTGGACAAAAATGATGGTACCCCTAGGAAATACTGAAAATAATGTGACCAAAGGGACATGTTAATTCAAGGTGTGTCCACTAATTAGCATCACAGGTGTCTACAATCTTGTACTCAGTCAGTGGGCCTATATATAGGGCTCCAGGTCGTCACTGTGTTGTTTGGTGACATGGTATGTACCACACTCAAGATGGACCAGAGGAAGCGAAGGAAAGAGTTGTCTCAGGAGATTCGAAAGAAAATTATAGACAAACATGTTAAAGGTAAAGGCTATAAGACCATTTCCAAGCAGCTAGATGTTCCTGTGACTACAGTTGCACATATTATTCAGAAATTTAAGATCCATGGGACTGTAGCCAACCTCCCTGGACGTGGCCGCACAAGGAAAATTGATGACAAATCAAAGAGCGGATAATCCGAATGGTAACAAAAGAGCCCAGAAAGACTTCTAAAGAGATCAAAGGTGAACTTCATGCTCAAGGAACATCAGTGTCAGATCGCACCATCCATCGTTGTTTGAGCCAAAGTGGACTACATGGGAGACGACCAAGGAGGACACCATTATTGAAAACAAATCAGAAAAAAGCCAGACTGGAATATGCCAAACTACATGTTGACAAGCCACAAAGCTTCTGGGAGAATGTCCTATGGACAGATGAGACAAAAATGGAACTTTTGCCAAGGCACATCAGCTCTATGTTCACAGACGGAAAAATGAAGCATATCAAGAAAAGAACACTGTCCCTACTGTGAAACATGGAGGCTCTGTTATGTTCTGGGGCTGCTTTGCTGCATCTGGCACAGGGTGTCTTGAATCTGTGCAGGGTACAATGAAATCTCAAAACTATCAAGGGATTCTAGAGAGAAATGTGCTGGCCAGTGTCAGAAAGCTGGGTCTCAGTCGCAGGTCATGGGTCTTGCAACAGGACAATGACCCAAAACACACAGCTAAAAACACGCAAGAATGGCTAAGAGGAAAACATTGGACTATTCTAAAGTGGCCTTCTATGAGCCCTGACCTCAATCCTATTGAGCATCTTTGGAAGGAGCTGAAACATGCTGTCTGGAAAGGCACCCTTCAAACCGGAAACAACTGGAGCAGCTTGCTCATGAGGAGTGGGCCAAAATCCCTGCAGAGAGGCGCAGAAGTCTCAGTGACAGTTACAGGAATCGTTTGATTGCAGTGATTGCCTCAAAAGGTTGTGCAACAAACTATTAAGTTAGGGGTGCCATCATTTTTGTCCAGGCCTGTTCCATGAGTTCATTTCTTTTTTATAATTCTGTTGAAGCATGGTTGAAAAGCAATGTCTGACTTTCACTGGTTAACATTCATAGAATTCTTATTTATTATTACTTTTGTCAGATTAAAGTTATTTCTGTGACCATTGTGAGTTTTTCTTTCATTAACCGAAGGATACCAACAATTTTGTCCACGTGTGTATAACGACCCGGAGAAAGAAGTAACGAGGACAGGAGACAGAAGAGGACCTTAAAGATAGCAGCGTCCTCGTCACTGCGGAAGTCGTGCTTCGCCGCGTGTTTCCACGGGATACGGAACATGGTCTTCTCGTCATCGTCCCACACAAGACCACGGTACTTCCCGCTGCTCACCTGCACACACACGTGCACGCAGACATACACACAAACAAACATTCACAAAAATACACATGCACACACCCGGATAATTAATATCGCCCTCAGTAGAATAATATTAATATAATTATAATAATCCTTTCAAAAAACAATGTTTATGTGTCAGACAGACAGATTGACAAGAGCGAAAGTGAAAGAATAATAGACAAAATCGACAGCAAGAAAAAAAAAAAAAGAAATATGGAGAAAAGAAATGAGACAGACAAAGACTTAAGAAACATTAACATGAAAAATAAAAGAAAGAAAACTTCCGTAAAAAGCAATAAAACAAAACGACAGGAAAAAGGGAGAAAGAAACAAACTCACACAAGCTCAGCAATAACAATAATAATTTGACAGGAATGAAATATATAAAGATAAAGAAAGAAGGAAAGGCTGAGAGGGAGTGGAGGAATGCACTGACCTGCTCCACCATCCAGGAGCGCAGGCGGCGTGTGCAGCGGGTTTTACCCGACGGCATCTGAGGAAAGAATTTATAACAATAAATAAATGAAATATCTCCTGAAATCCACTGAAGGCTTGAAGAACCAAAGAACCGGCTATGACAGGGTTCCACGCTCCGCGTCAGCAGAACTGTGTGTGTCTTTACTGGAGCTTTTATCTGGGTTGAGTTTTATCTCAGTCCCGCAGCAGCTCGGTTTAATCGAGTTATTGGCCGCTGCGACTCCGAAAACCTCCCGCAGCTCTATATATACACACACCCTCTTTTTTCCATCGGTGTGAAACCTGTGCTTCAACATGCTGTTTGGACTTTCCGACCTTTATGATGTCACATGGAGGAATCGTTTGCACCGACCCTTGTCTAGCGTCACTATCTCCAGGAGTTTGATTTCCTTTGCAATAGCAACACGTCACACGCCTGTTGGGTTGGTTGCCTGTACCACGGAAGACACAAGTCTGTTTTACTACAGTACTCCAAGGAATTGAAGACACGGTGGTTGTTGTTTATTTATAGTGGAATTGCTCCAAGTCTTGCTAACCGTTTCAACTCGGAATGCTTCATCAACAGAGGACAATTCAATACTGGATTCGATTTAAAATTGAAGCTCAAGAGTGAATGAACTTTTCACTACCTGGTTCACTGGACCAGTCACCTGAGCACTAGGAAGGGGGCTCGTGTTCAAATGCTGCTGGTCGACTACAGTACGGCTTTTAATACTATAATTCCCTCCTCACTCACCACCAAGCTGAAGATTTGTTATGACTGGCAGACCACAGGGTTGTGTCCTGAGCCACCTGCTCTTCTGACTGTACATGGATGACTGCATGACCAATACCAACTCCAAGTCAAGTCAAGTAGGCTTTTATTGTCATTTCAACCATATTGGATGTTACTTTTTAAAGTAACTAATTACATTACAAAATTACTGTCGTCAAAAAGTAATCCGTTACATTACTGCGTTACTTTCTGATAACAGTAACTAGTTTCGAGTGCAGAAAATTCAAACTACTTTGTGCTTCCACATGCATGTTGTTTTAGTCAAGACCTTTATAATTATTCTACCATCATCACTCAGAGAAGTTTGGCCCATAATCTGTTAAATCACTAATACCCCTATCTCACTTACGCGGTTTCGCGCAGTGGCCGTAAGTACAGTTTTGGTGCTGTGTTTAGGTTTCCATCTTTCTGTGTTTCGGTCCTCACACTTTCACTCTCACACATACACACACACACATACACACATACACGCACACACACACGCACAAACACACGCACGCATACACGCATACACATACATACATACACATACATACATACACACACACACGCATACACACACACACACACACACACACACACACGCATACACACACACACACACGCACACACATACACACACACCGCACACACACGCATACACACACACGCATACACACACACACACACGCACACATACACGCACATACACACACACACACGCATACACACACACGCACGCATACACACACACGCACGCATACACACACACGCACGCATACACATACATACATACACATACACACACACACACACAAATACACACACACACACACACAAATACACACACACACACACACACACACAAATACACACATATACATACGCATACACGCACACACACACACACAAATAAACACACATACATACATACACACACACATACATACATACATACATACATACACACACACACACACACACACACATATACGCACACGCACGCACACGCACACATACACACATACACACACATACATACATACATACACACATACATACACACATACATACACACATACATACACACACACACACACACTAATGGATTGGGAATGACTGCTGTCTGGCTCATGGATTACATAAATTGTCTGAATAGCGAATTACATTTTTGAAAAAGTATAACTAAGTAACTAAGTACTTGAATGGCGGACATAACGCATTAGATTATTCCGAGTATTAATCCAAGTACTCTAACGTGTTACTTTGTAACTTTGTAACTTTGTAACGCGTTACACCCAACACTGGTGGTGAGTCTAATTACTGACAACAACGAGAATCGCTACCTGGAAGAGATTCAAAACCTGGACAACTGGTTCCTGAACAACCTCCTCCTGAATGTCAGCAATACAAAGGAGCAGTTGACTTCAGCACAGAGCAGATGAGGAACTACTGGAACCATCACATAAACGATTGTACAGCGTCACATGAAGAAGGCCTGGCAGCATATTTATGACCTTAGACACCTGAAAGAATTAAGACCACCTTCCAAGGTGCTAAGAAATGTTTAATCCTGCATCATACAGAGCATCCTAATGGGAAGAAAATCATAACTTGGTTTAGGAACAGCACCACATAGGACAAACAGCTACTACAGAGAGCGGTGCGATTAGCAGAGCACATCTTCTGCACAGAGCTCCCTGACCTGCAGTCAATCGGTGCTGCCCCAAGACCAGGAAGTACCTTCGGACAGTTCTCTATGTTCTGGTCAGGGCAGCACTTCTCCTCCCTGACGTCCAACACGGAGAGACTGAGAAGGAGCTTCTACCCACTGGCTATTCAGGCTCTAACCACAACACTAATACTGTAGGACTCAGCTCATCATATACTGTATACACACACACACACACACACCCTACATTCCTGATTACACATCAGAGCCATGATGTAGCACATTTCTCGCCATGTTACACATTTCTTGTTGAAACACCACCACCACCATCTGCACATTTTGCTGCACATTTGCACCTAAAATTATATATAATAGACTAAATTATATATGAAAATTTTATTTCTTTTTGTACATTTGTAAATTTCCCACCTGAATTTGTACATTTCTATAATTTACCCTGCTGCCGTGAATTCCAATAGTTTCATTTCCAAAATAATGTTCAAATATTTTGATTTTATTGGAATATTTCTATGATTTGGTCACATGAAGATCTATAAGCATTTCACCGCTAATTGTACTATACATGGTTGTTCACAATAAATTTGAACTTGAATTTGGTGAGAATTTTGTGATTTGAAAAAAAAAAAAAAAAAGTCAACTTTATTGTCGGTTCTGCTACGTGTACAGCACATACATATAGAGAATCGAAAATGAAGCTACTCGCAGTCTCCTTACAAACAAATAGATCTTATTTTCTTATATAGGCCAGATCTATTGCTTCTGCAGTTCACCAGAAACATTCGGGTTTGAGATCAAACGATAAATACGAGATGAATAATCAGAAACTCAGCATTTCCTGCTATTGACATGTGAATGTGTTAAGCACGTATTTGTGTTTTAAGCAACATAAAAACACACATTTTGTCTGAATATTGGAACACAGCTGGCTGACAGATGTTTCTTGCTGACAGGTGTGTCCTGTTAGATTGAGTGTTTAAAATTTTTTTAATGATGTCTACACAATGAGTGAGTGTATGTGTGCGTGTCTGTGCCCTGCGATGGATTGGCACCCTGTCCAGTGTGTACCCTGCCATGTGCCCTAAGTCTCCTGGGATAGGCCCCCCCGTGACCCTGAATATCGGGAGTATAGATGATGAGTGTGTGAGTGAGTGAGTGATGTCTACACTTGTCTGAACATGAAGACCAGAGAGGGAGAAATTGGTCTATGGGAGAAGAGCAAGGCATTTTAAAGCATGATAAAAAATTTTTAAAAAGCATAATATATCACAGCCATTAAACAGGCATGGGGCGTCAACAGCAGCTGATGGAGCTGAGAGCAAAAAAGTCAGTGATCATCAACACATGGAAGGGCTGAAGGTCTCACAATCCACTTCAACATGAGTAATACTGAGGCTAACTGGAATTGAGATGAACTATTACTGAGGTGAAGTGGTGGAAAGACCAAAGTTTGGAAAAGGAAAGAATTTGCTCATGATCCAAACCATACAAGCTGATTGGCCATGGATTGGGCTTTGCATGGATTGCGTTGCGTTCCCACATCTCACAGAAGTTTACAGAAACATTTTGTCTGCCAACTTACCAAAAAAATAAAATAAAATCCATCTAATCTAACTGGAACTTCATCATGCAGCAAGACAACAACCCAACACAGTAAAGAAAACGTGGAAGGGTTTAGATTGGGCAAGTCCGTCTGCAGACCTTAACTCAACTGAGCAGCAAGGAAGCCTTGACCTCCTGAAGCAAGGCACAAGCTCATACACACACCAATGGCCATTTTAAAATGTCTATCAGCCTACAGCACATATCTGGACAGTTGGAGGAAATCAGAGTCCCCAGAGGAAACCCAACCAGCACAAGGAGCACATGCATCTCCACACACACAGATACAGATTTGAGCCCCTGAACCCTGGGGGAGCGAGGCAAGAGTGGCACCTGGTGAGTACAGTACATTAATTTGTATACTTCTTGCATATCTAGGGATACTACTTTACTTTTTATTTTGTACATCCTTTTTTATTATTATTATTATTATTATTTTATTTATTTGAACAGTCTGGAGTTTGTTGCATTGCATTTCACTACTGTTGTACTTGTACAACCATGTATGTGACCAATACAATTCCTGAATCTTAAATCCTCACAATGAACCACAACGCTGGCAGACATTTTACGCCGGTTCACGACTGAGCCTTCCTGGCACAACCCTCCCATTTAATCTGGGCTTGGGAGCAGCACTGCTGGGAATTGAACCCGGGCCTTCCGCATGTCCGGCGAGAATCCTACCACCGATGTCTGTCTGTGTCTGCCGAATAAGAAGGGGTTCCAAAACTTTTGGAAAGGGTTTGCAATTCTATCCTGTAACCTGTTGCCTTTGACAGTTGGGCCGTAATTAGTTCCATCATAGTCAGATCCTCTATCCTTTAACTCTTCTCTAATCAGACCTACGCTGTCGTTTTTGCTGTACATAATCAGATTTGTTCTTTAAGCGTAAGGTTCCCTCAGATCCAAGTGGTCACACGTGATCGAACCAATATGAAGATTCTCGAGGCGGAATGACTGCAAACAAACTCTCTCACACACACACACACACACACACACACACACACAGTTGCACAATCAACCCAAAAAAGCTATACCAACGCCAATCTGATGCCCCGTTTACAAGCGTGTGCTTAGGAAACGTTTAATTGAAGCCACATTGAACGAATAAAGGACAAGTCGTCAGAACTTTTTTTTTTTTTTTTGGTTACTTTTATGCACAATGTCCCACTCGTGTCTACAATGCCAATAGACTCAAACTTCAAAACACCAATTATGATTTTATGGAGCCGTAACCAGCCAGGCAGAACTGATCGTAAATCATAAACGGCCAGCGAGATAACACACCCCTGGACAGCACACTGAGAATATTTGACACACTTATCCGTTCATTTTAAACGTCAACCGTTTTTGACAGGAAACACATCACATAGCTCACTGAAGAGGTGATGATGATGATGAAGAAGAAGAAGAAGAAGAACGTTTCATTCTGCAGGTGACCCCCCAACCCAGTCCCCCTCGCCCCCGCCCCCCCGGACCCCCCATAGTCTGTTACAATTCAGTTACAATGTTTCACCTGCAAGATCAAAGAGATCGAATCCCACTCCAGAAGCAACAGCAGGAAAAACTTCCCGCACTCCTCTTTACTCCACACTAACTGACTCAATACAATGAAATAAACACCATTTCATCAAACTCATTAAAATATGAATAAACTGTAAACTAACACGTTAAAAAATCAGTCACGTGAACAGCAGAGAGGTTGATTTTAAGTTTCGTTTACCTTCTGTTGGTGTATTTGTGCTGATCCGTGGTGAAAGGGCGTGTGTTTTATTCTCTGTGTGCGTGCGTGTGTGTGTGTGTGTGTGTGTGTGTATGTTTGTGATCTCTGGTCGAATCGCATAAGCGCACTCGCGTTCACCGTTTTCCTAGAAATCACGTGATCACTGCAAGCACAGTCTGAATGTTTTTAATCTGACCACCAGAGGGCGACAAACATTTCTCAAACAGTACTTAATCAGTAGTAATAAGGTAATCATATGAAATAGTTCATACATCAGACATTAATATTGAATTATTTGTAAAAAGAAGAATCTTGGTATGTTTAAGAACAATGTATATTTAAAATATTCACTCTATCTATTACTTTGGTATGCTTTATTATAAAATAAGGATTTTTGTGTGTGTCTATGGAAGTTATTGCTAATATATTGACATATTGTACACACACACACACACACACACACACACACACACACACACACACACACACACCAAAAAGAAATAAAATAAGGAATGTATCTATTCCATATAATTACCTTATTTATCCAAATTAAGTATAAAAATTAAACAAACTTCAAACAACAACAACAACAAAAACGCAACACAATTTGGGACAATTTAACGACTAGTTTAAAATATGAGATGGTTTAAAAAAAAAAAAAAAAAAGGAAATACAGCATGCTTTAGTTAATGTGTTATCTCACGCCTCAGATGTCATGCTGTGCACCAAACTGAGTGATTAGACTACTGTGGTGTCATGTACCAGTTAAAAATTTAAACTTGTTAAGTTTTTTTTTTTTTTTAACTCTATACTCATACTCACTGTCTATACCACTTCATCCTGTATTCAGGGTGCCAGTCCATCGCAGGTCACACACACATACTGTACACACACACTCAGACACTCTATGGGGCAATTTGGGAATGTCTTTGGACTGTGGAAGGAAACCCGTGTACCCAGAGGAAGCCCACCAAGCACGGGGAAAACATGCAAACTCCATGCACACAGACCTGAGGCAGGAATCGAACCCGAACACTGTGTAAATTCTCCTATTCTTAATCTTAAAAAACAAACAAACATACATTTAACTATTAATTCAGTAAACTAGTAAACTATGTTGCATATGTACACATATGACATGGAAATGTAAAAGACATTCAGCTTAGCTTAGATGTTTTTAAAGAAAAAAAGAGTTACTTATGGCAACATGGTAGGACAGTGCATAGCACTGCAGCCTCACAAGGTTCCTGGTTCAATCCTGCGCTCAGGTTACTGTTTCCCTTGTGTGGGTGGTGTGTCTTGGTGGATGGGGGAGTGGGTGTGCCAGATTCCACTTGGATTTCTAGTTTCCTCCCACTGTCCAAAAACATACAAACAGGTGGATTAGATAGATGTGATAAACTGCTGTAACTACTAATTGTAAGAATGCACATCTGTATAGTGCCCTCTGATGAATTCTAACACAGCACGAGTGTTTCTGGGATAGACTCAAAATCCATGGTAACTGTGAACACAATAAAGAGCCTTCACGGAAGAGTCAGCAGAAGAAAACCTGACCTGCGTCCCCATCATAAAATCCAACGTCAGAAGTCTGTAACAGAACATCTACAGAAGCCTGATGCGTTTTGGAAACAAGTGCTGTGTACTGATGAAGTTAAAATAGATCTCTTTGGCTACAATCAGCAAAGGCATGTTTGGAGAAAAAAAGGAGCAGCATTTCATGAAAAGAACTCCTTGCCAGCTATTAAGCATGGAGGTGGATCTATCATGCTTTGGAGTTGTGTTGCAGCCAGTGGCGCAGGAAACATTGCACAGGTGGAGGGAAGAATGGATTCCACTAAATACTAGCAATTTCTGGAAGTAAACATCACACCATCTGTAAAAAAGCTGAAGCTGAAAAGAGGACGTCTTCTACAACAAGACAATGATCCTAAACACACCTCGAAATCCACTATGGAAAACCTCAAGAGACGCGAGCTGAAGGTTTTGGAACGGCCATCACAGTACCCTGATTTAAACATCATTGATCATATGTGGGTAGATCTTAAAAGAGCTATGCATGCAAGGCGACCAAAGAATATTACAGAACTAGAAGCCTTTTGCAAGGAAGAACGGGAGAAAATCCCAAGTACGAGAACTGAAAGCATTTGCACACTGTGATATCTGCCAGAGAAGGAGTTACTAAGGACTGATTATGTAGGGTGCCCAAACTTTTGCACAGTATCACAATAATGTTTTTTTTTTTATCTTTGTTCAATTTATAACATAAAAACTATGCATCAATGTTTGCTGAAAATATTGTGCATTGTTTCCATTTCCAAGAGAGACTCAATAGGTGCCTAAACTTTTGCATAAGACTGCATAGATAGATAGATAGATAGATAGATAGATAGATAGATAGATAGATAGATAGATAGGCTATACTTTTATCTGACCTCATTGTCACAAAAAAAAAAAACACGGAAAAAAACAACACAGGAACTTACCTTTACTCTTCCTATTTTTTTTTTAATCCAGGGCCCATATTCACAAAGCTTCTTAGAAATTTCTCAAAGAGCTCCTATCTGAGCTTAAAAAGTCCTAGCTGGGAGTCCTAGACTAAAAGTGAGTTAGGAAACCTTTTAGAGCAACTCTGAGTAAGGAAAGTAGAAAAACGTTTATCTTAGTGAGGGGGTGTGGTCGACCCTGTTGCTAGGGATGATGCAGCAATTCAAGGACTGTGATTGGTTAATAAAAAATAACCTCTGACCTCTGCAAAGGTTTTGAAATGTGCTCTTTGTGAAAACAGAATACATGATAATAGAACCAACAGTGAATCATCGTTTTTGTATATGAAGAAATTGTATAATCATGAGTACAGGCTACTTTATGCAAAGTTAACGATAACAGCTTAATTAAACAGCTAAATGTTGAAAATGCTGTTGAAGGAACCAATTTCCACACAGTAGTTACTATATTTAAGTTCTCACATTTATTTACTGTACTGATTTTATTACTTGTGATCCATTTTAGATTGTTGGGAGCAAAATGTCTCTAAATGTTTTTACAATGTACATGATTGCAGGACGGTCTGTTTAAGTTGCACTTTTGGATGGTATGTAACCAACAATCCAAGAAAGATGGAAGGTAGTAAAACAACAAGAAAACCAAACTGGCCAGAAAAGCAGTGTTTCTGTGTTACTTTTAGCTTTACATTCAGTGTTTGGAGAATATTTCTTCCTTCCGCCATATTGTCCTCTGCTAGAGAAACTCTTAAGCCTCTTAAAAGTCCTCCTCTCTACTCTTAACTAATTTTACCTTAGGAGCTGTTTTTAGGGCTAAGATGTTTTGTGAATCATTTTTATCTTTACTAAGATTTAATCCTAAATTTAAGGAGAAATAAGATTTTTTCTTAGAATTTTGTCACTAGGAGCAACTTTTAGGCTTCAAAAGCTTTGTGAATACGGGCCCAGATGATGGAACTTCTCTTTGAACTTGACAAGTCAAATAGTCTCATAGGACTGAATGTTTTCAGGTGTTGACATAAACAGTGTTGATTTAAAAAAATAAAATGTGTAACTTCTCCACAACTGTGCCAGGTATCTTTAGTTTATTGTTATTATTATTATTATATACTTATTTATTTTAATTGTATTTGGCATCAATATAGGTTTCATGTGTGTGCTGCCAACACACACACACACACACGCACACACACGCAGACATCTGAAATAAACAACTGCCTCAGTGCGCTTACGGTTTTTAAGGTGTTTTCTGAGGCATTTAAGGTGGACCGGATTCAAATCGAAAGACTTTTAAGTTTACACACCTAAATTAAACATTTTATTATTTTTTCCAGACTCTGCCATTATCACTAACAGCGTCTCGACAGCATCTGATAAACATTAACAAATCAAACTTCGCTGTATAGCTGTATCTGCAGACCTCGGGTTTTCAGTCCACCTTAAGAGGCAGCGGGGCGGAGCTAAAGGAAAGCGAAAGTGCAAGAGGAAACGGTCGGAAAAGTCCCGCAGCTCGTCTCACCGCGTTCACTCATCTCACATCTCATCCGAATTTTCTGCGCAGAACTCCTCCAACATGTCCAAGTTTAAGATTAGTCCTGATAACCAGCTCAAGGTGAGACACACACACGCGCATTTACATGAAGTTTACAAAGATTAATTAACAATTGATCCCAATTAACACCGACGGTGTGGGCGGGGCTTCGCGGGGTTTCGGGGACCAGACAGGAGCAGGTCCTCACAAGGTCATGAAGGGATGACAGGTTAGGCGTTGTGAGGACATTTAGGTGGACCTCATGAGGAAAGCTGCATGTTTAGGGGTTAGGTGTACGATAAGGTTAATTACTAGCGGTAATACTCTGAAGGTCCTCACAAAGATTGTGTGTTTATGTAGATTCACGCTTGTGTAGATACTCGACTGTGTGTGTGTGTGTGTGTGTGTGTGTGTGTGTGTGTGAGAGAGAGAGAGAGAGAGAGAGAGCACACTGTGAAATCTTACAGGGATACTAAAACTGTTTTATATGTGTGTGTGTGTGTGAGAGAGAGAGAGAGAGAGAGAGAGAGAGAGAGCACACTGTGAAATCTTACAGGGATACTAAAACTGTTTTATATGTGTGTGTGTGTGTGTGTGTGTGTGTGTGCGAGACATGAAAGAAAGCCAAACTTAACCGCCCACATTTACTTCAATTAAATTAAACATGGATTAATCCTAATTTGATTTGTCACACACACACAGCCATACACGTGTGAAATGCGGTGAAATTCTTATACATCCGCCCGTGAAAGAAGGGTTTCTACTAGTGTACTAATGAGAAACATTATAATAATAATAATAATAATAATAATAATAATCTAATAGAGGAATAAGAATATAAAAGAAAATGATACAAACATAGGAAACACTTGTACAATGTGTACAAATTTGCTAATAAAATAGAATTGAAATAGAAGTGTGTATGCTATGGAGTGTGTAAATTATACAGGCTCAATTACAGCTTAACGGGGTTATCCTTCCAAATGAGTGCACTAATTTGAACTTGGGTTTTAGCTTAAAACCACTATTACTGAACCAACAAATTCTAACATGTATCCTACTTTCACCAAAACAAACCTGCACTAAACCTGTACTGAACCTAGAGGATGACTTTTGCTGCCATTAAAACTACTGGTATAAACGTCTGGTTTATAACTGTACCAGAATCATCAGAACATTCACCTTAATGAACCTAAACTTTACTAAACTAATCACAAACCTAAATAAACAATACCTAAAACGTAAAGGAAGTTCAGATCACTTTAATATACTGTAGTTTTTACTCAAACACAACCTAATCAATGCCTGGTTTAAACCTAAGCCTGAAAAAGCTTTATAAAACTAAACAAGACTAATCCTTTATTTAAACTATTTTTTTTTAAATCACAGCTATAAGGCCCAGACTTAATCCCTATAAAAGTAAAGCTTTCAAGCTTGATTAAATTATCCACCTTATTAAAATATATATATATATATATATATATATACTTAAACTACAAACTCAAAACTTAAACCAAACCAGGGTTTGTTCTTATACCAAGATTAGAGCTAGATTAAGTTAAAGTGTAATCTGAAATTGGAAACTGAATCTTATAACTGAAAACTGAATATGATTTAAGGTACATTCTTGAGTGATCTGCATGTGGCTTTAGAATGACTAGCAGTTTTGCGAGGTTTAGTTTTCCTTTCTTTTGAGCACTCACACACGCACACACGCACACACACACACACACACACAACACACGTCAAGAATCGTAATGCTATAAAGGTTGATTTTTCGAATGTGAAATATAAAATCTATCTGTGTAATATTTATTAAACATTGTTTTGTTTAGTTTGTTATTTATTTATTCATTGTTTATGGTAGAGCTGAGCCATTAATCACATAAAAGTTCGAGTTACATGATGCAATTATTTAAACGCAAAAGACTGCAATTTATAACAAGTACTACACACATAGTCTGGAATTTATGTAAAGTTTGTCAATAATTAAATATACTGTATGTTTGTTTGTTTGTTTGTTTGTTTTATAATCATAAAGTGCTAATTAAATATTGGCACTTCTCTTAATGAGGACAATTTTGTTGTTATTCTGTTAGCCTCGATAAATACACCTGAAAACAAAATGTTTGTGTAAATCAAAAAACACAGTATGTTTTTGTTGTTCTTGTTGTTGTTGTTTTTTTTTTTTATCAAATTGAGCAGGCCCACTATGTTGCACATTATTTATTAATGTTTTTTATTTTGTCTGCAGGTTCAAAACTACCGCCATTCACTGTATCAGAAGGTAAATTTTAATCTTCAGAAAATTGACATGGAAATGCATTTACACATGCTAGACATCTACAGATCAGCCATAACATTTTGCCCATCGAATTGCCACTAAAACAGCCCTGACCTGATGCCATTAATCTCTGAAAGTGTGCTGTGATGTCTGTCATCATGCCGTCAGTAAAAAAAAAAAAAATCTTTAAAATCTTTTTAATCCAGGCTGTGAGACCTAGACTAAATCCCTGGCTTATCTTAAACCAAGGTAAATAACATTAAAGGCAAAACCCATCTATCCCACCTCTCAAAACCCATCGATTTTAAAAGATCCTTTAAGTTGTGAGATAAAGCCTCCATTGATTAGACTTGATCAGGCTGAGATCTGAAAAATTTGTAAGCCGAGTCAACACCTAAAACTCTGCCATGTTCCTCAAACCGTTCTTGAACCATTTTTGCTGTGTCAAGGCAAATAATTCTGCTGAAAGAGGCCACTGCCACCAAGGAACACCATTTCCATGATTGGGTGTAACTTGCTCAGCAACAACGTTTAGGTAGGTGGTATGTGTCAAAGTAACATCCACATGAATGGCAGGACCCAAGGTTTTCCAGCAGGACATTTTTCAGAGCATCATACTGCCTCTGCTGCCTTGTCTTCTTCCCATAATGCATCCAGGTGCTATCTGTCCGCAGGTAAAGGACGCACACATGATGTAAAAAAGATGTGATCACTCATACCAGGGAACCTTCAGGGTGGTCCAGTTCTGTTGCCTGTCTGTCCATTGTAGGGACTTTTGGCAGTGGACACGTGTCCACATGGGCACCCTGACCTGTCAGTGAAAAAAATGGCTTGTCATACCAAATTCGAATATTTAGGGAGTAAACACTGGGTGCTGATTCCACCACCCAGAAACAATGCTCGCGTGTGTGTTATATTTGGAGGGACTTGACAACAGCGTACTACGCAAAATAGTGGAACCTCAGCATATGAATGCCATCCCTCATGAATTTTCGCATTAAGAATTTCAATTTTGCAAGAATTTTGCATCGTCATTATGTGCGTTTTGGTTGGCTGGAACGGATTATCTGCATTTACATTATTTCTTATGGAAATATTTGTATTGCAATAAAACAAATTAATGAATTAAATTCGTAGGCCAAGGTTCCGCTGTATGTGTAACATGTCCAATCAAAAGTGTGTCTTCGTTTATTCGTTCTTGATGATTTTATAAGTGAATGATGCAGGATACAGAAAAGAACATTGCTGTCCAGACCAACAACATGGCATTAATGGAACACCTGAATAAACGTAAAAAACATTTAAGAGCAGAAAGTTGTTCCATGTTCGACTGCAAGAGAAAGAAACCATAGCCATCTTCCTCTCATAACACCACTCACGTTCACATAACATTATAAAACTTCCATCTAATTGTCTACCATTTGATTCCCCCTCATCCCATGACAATAAGGACGTTGCTTTTACAGGGATTGTAACAAGTAATAATAAGCAAATAAATGTTTGCCAACTTGTACACTCTTGTTTACTATATTTATTGTCACTGTATGGGGTTTAGCGGCGCGGTGGTGTAGCAGTTAGCACTGTCACCTAGCACCTCCAGGGTCCGGGATCAGTTCCTGGCCAGGTTCGGTTCCCGTCTCTGTGTGCATGGAGTCTGCATGTTCCTCCCGTGCTTGGTGGGTTTCTTCCGGGTACTCCAGTTTCCTCCCTCAGTCCAAAGACATGCAGAAAAGATTAATTGGCGTTCCCAAATTGCCCGTAGTGTGTGTGCCCTACGATGGATTGGCACCCTGTCCAGGGTGTACCCACCTCATGCCCTAAGCCTCCTGAGATAGGCTTCAGGCCCCCTGTGACCATGAATACAGGATAAAGCGGTATAGAAGATGAGTGAGTGAGGTAAGTGAGTGTATGAGGTTTGCTGCTGGTGACTTGAACAGGGACCCCTATGTAATTTAGATATAGTTTATGTGTACCTTTAGCTTACGGCCCGAGAGGGCTAGGGAAATCAAAAGCTGAACTGTATTGAGTATAAGGTTCAGGAGGTACAGCAGTTTGCGGTAATATGGCGCGTCCCGAATAGATTCTGGCTTTTAAACATTTTTATTTTAATATATTAACAGTCTGCGTTGTGTTTGTATGTCCCACTCACTTCCAGGTGCCATTATAGTGAGATAATCAACCTTATTCGTTTCAGTTGTCATAATGTTACGGCTGATCGGTGTATATTTATTCAGATGTCCATTTCTTGAATTTGAATTTTATAAATATAAGTCTCTGTAGTTATATATTTATACTGTATATTTATGTATTTAAATCCAGGCAGAAGATCTTTTCTCTAATCATATTCCAAAGAAGATTTCTCAGCTGGACAATCTGATTCAGGTAAATACATGGTGAAGGAGCAACATCACCTCCTGATATGTTTTTCTCTTTTTACACTACAGCAGTTTACCAATCATTAAAATTTTCAGCACACTCCATTTTTTTGTCCACTTATAATTGCTAACAATTAATTATAATAATTATAATCTATGTAACATCTATGAAACAAGTTCTCTGTTATAGCAACTATTCCATCACCAGCCTTTATATATATATATATATATATAGCTTTACCTCTGACTGTTACAAAGTGCTGAGACTGGAAACTCCTTACATAAATGTTAAATGTTAAAACTAGATACTTTTTTAATATGTTTTGTCACTACTGAGTGTGGATGATCTGTCACTACTGCTCGGCGGCGCGGTGCGGCGGCGGCGGCAGCTCGCCGTCCTCGAAGGCACAGTGCAGCAGCGGCAGCTCGCTGTGCACGGCGGCGCGGTGCAGCGGCGGCAGCTCGCTGTGCTCGGTGGTGCGGTGCAGCGGCGGCAGCTCGCTGTCCACGACGAAGCAGCTACGCGGTACGATGTAGGGCTCGCTGTCGTCGCCGCAGCTGTGCGGCGGAAAGAGGAGCTTGTCTTCATCGTCGCCGCTGCCGAGCTCGCTTTCGTCGTCGAGGCTATACAGCAGATAGTAGGGCTCGCCGCTCTCATCATCGCTGAACCGGATGTATTCCAGCTCGCCGTAGTCGTCGCTCCAGCTTGGCGGAAAAAGGAGCTCTTCTTTGCTCCTGTGCTCGGGCGGAGAAGCTGGCAGGTCTGGGCTCTCTGTGAGGCGAATCTGAAGCAGCAGCTTCTGGAGCACTCCTACCTGCTCCTGCAGGTCACGCATGCGCTCGCCACTTTGCTCCGCGCACCGCAATAAGCTGCTCCTTGCTAGCTGGGAGGCATATCAACGTAACATACCTAATCAACGTAACAAATGCTAGACAACTCAACATAACTACACCAAAGCTATTTATAATAAAACCAATGACCAACTCGGTTCAGGTGCGTGCCCATGTCACCTGACCGAGTTGCACTATGGGAACTGAAATTTAAACTAAACAGAACTACAAAACAAGAAGTCTTTGGGCGCTTTGGCGCCCTTTAGGGGTTATCCCTGACATGTTTATGTTGCATGTCTGTGAATAAACTACAAATTATAACATAGGATGAGTGTACAGTCGTGGCCAAAAGTTTTGAGATTTACGTAAATATTGGAAATTGGAAAAGTTTTTATAATAGCAATTTGCATCTACTCCAGAATGTTATGAAGAGTGATCAGATGAATTGCATAGTCCTTCTTTGCCATGAAAATTAACTTAATCCCGAATAAAACTTTCCACTGCATTTCATTGCTGTCATTAAAGGACCTGCTGAGATCATTTCAGTAATCGTCTTGTTAACTCAGGAGAGAATGTTGACGAGCACAAGGCTGAAGATTATTATGTCAGGCTGATTGGGTTAGAATAGCAGACTTGACATGTTAAAAGGAGGGTGATGCTTGAAATCATTGTTCTTTCATTGTTAACCTTGGTGACCTGCAAAGAAACATGTGCAGCCATCATTGCGTTGCATAAAAATGGCTTCACAGGCAAGGATATTGTGGCTACTAAGATTGTATCTAAATCAACAATTTATAGGATCATCAAGAACTTCAAGGAATGAGGTTCAATTCTTGTTAAGAAGGCTTCAGGGAGTCCAAGAAAGTCCAGCAAGCGTCAGGATCGTCTCCTAAAGAGGATTCAGCTGCGGGATCGGAGTGCCACCAGTGCAGAGCTGCTCAGGAATGGCAGCAGGCAGGTGTGAGCGCATCTGCACCCACAGTGAGGCCAAGACTTTTGGAAGATGGCCTGGTGTCAAGAAGAGCAGCAAGGAAGGCATTTCTCTCCAAAAAAAACATCAGGGACAGATTGATCTTCTGCAAAAAGTATGGCGAATGGACTGCTGAGGACTGGGGCAAAGTCATATTCTCGGATGAAGCCTCTTTCCGATTGTTTGGGGCATCTGGAAAAAGACTTGTCCGGAGAAGAAAAGGTGACACTACCATCAGTCCTGTGTCATGCCAACAGTAAAGCATCCTGAGACCATTCATGTGTGGCGTTGCTTCTCATCCAAGGGAGTGGGCTCACTCACAATTTTGCCCCAAAACACAGCCATGAGTAAAGAATGGTACCAAAACCCCCTCCAACAGCAACTTCTTCCAACAAGCCAACAACAGTTTGGTGAAGAACAATGCATTTTCCAGAACGATGGAGCACCGTGCCATAAGGCAAAAGTGATAACTAAGTGGCTCGGAGACCAAAACGTTGAAATTTTGGGTCCATGGCCTGGAAACTCCCCAGATCTTAATCCCATTGAGAACTTGTGGTCAATCCTCAAGAGGCGGGTGGACAAACAAAAACCCACTAATTCTGACAAACTCCAAGAAGTGATTATGAAAGAATGGGTTGCTGTCAGTCAGGATTTGGCCCAGAAGTTGATTGAGAGCAGCCCAGTCGAATTGCAGAGGTCCTGAAAAAGAAGCGCCAACACTGCAAATACTGACTCTTTGCATAAATGTCATGTGATTGTCGATAAAAGCCTTTGAAACGTATGAAGTGCTTGTAATTATATTTCAGTACATCACAGAAACAACTGAAACAAAGATCTAAAAGCAGTTTAGCAGCAAACTTTGGGAAAACTAATATTTGTGTCATTCTCTAAACTTTTGGCCACGACTGTAGTATTATAAACCTGCGCTACTGTCAGAGGTGCTGTTATAGAGAATTAATTAACACCCTCTGACCAATGAGAATCCAGAAACTATATGAGTTACAAGGTGTTCAAGGTCATGCTGTTCTTGTAGCAGTAGTAAAGGTTATATATTGTTCTATATCCGGCACTCACAATGTTGTTCTTTGTTTCAGGAAGAAGAACTGTGCATCTCAGATCTCTCCTCCCTCCATGCGCCCCTTGATATTCCCATTCCTGATCCTCCAAGCCCAGAAGAGGAGGTGTGCCTCACTCACACTAACAAGAGTGTCTCATGTAATTCCTTTGTTTTTGCACCATTTAAATTCTTTTTTTTGTTTTTTGTTGCAAACAGGAGATGGAGACAGACAAGAATGAGGACGAGGAGAAGAAGAAGAAACGTAGGAACCCTCACATACAGAGTATCTGCAGCTCTGTAGCACATTCTCCAGGTTTTAATGTAATTTATCCCTGTATAGGTCCTGTGTGTGGCTTCATCAAGGGAAACGAGAAGATCATGAAGCTGCTAGACGTGGTGAAGCCTGAGATCACGGGTCTGAAAGAGACCTGCATCACTGTGAGTTACCAACTTAGCTGAAAGATCAAACTGATCAGGCAGATGTTCCGATAAGATCATTAGCAATCAGCCTGTAAGAATTCAGCAAGGTGTTTTCATATAGACGTGTACATGATGTTTACTTTATTGTGCAGGTTTCCTGCTGGATTTCACTGCTGATTCCTAAGATAGAGGACGGAAACGACTTTGGAGTCGCAATTCAGGTTTGTTTACATGCCAGTGTCATAAACCCAATAGTACCTGATGAGGTCAAAGTGCATGCATCTAGATTTTCCTCCATGGATTACTTGATTGGGGCTTACAGGTCATGAAAACCAAATACCTCAGAACATGTCTTTTTGAGTTTCCATTTTAGCTTCCATTTTTCCATTTGTAATTACCACTCATACATAATAACTACAAGTTACTGTTGGTCTAGTTCAGTACACACTTACAAGACTGACTTGATTTTTGTCCAGAAAATGATAATTGATACTCTCCACAAGGAGATTAAGTCACAGATGGCCATTGCTGAAAGAGCTGGGTGTTTCCAGAGTGCTGTATCGAAGCATATTCATAGAATGTTGAATGGAAGGGAAAAGTGTGGTAGAAAAAGGTGAACAAGCAACAGGGATAACCACATCCTTAATCAAATTAAGGCCTCAGGCAAAGGCGATTCTAGAGCTTATGCAAGGTTTACAAGGAATATAATGAGGCTGGAGTCAGTGCATCAAGAGCCACCATGCCCTGACCACTTCGGGAAATCTGCTACAACTGTTGAGGTCCTAGTATCAAGAGACTCCAGAACCAGAGACAACTTCTGGTCTAGGGAGAGAAAGAACTGAATTGCTCATTGGTCGTCCAAAGAACTCTTTTCAGACATAATAAATGTTTCATTTGATTTCATTTGGAAATCAAGCTCCCAGGGTCTGGAGGAGGAGTGGAGAGGCAGAGAATCCAAGTTGCTTGAAGTACAGTGTGAAGTTTCCACATTCCGTGATGATTTGGGGAGCCATATCGTCTTCTGGTGTTGGTCCATTGTGTTTTATCGAGTCCAAAGTCAACGCAGGCATCTACAAGGAGATTTTATGGTAGTTCAGGCCTCCATCTGCTGATAAGATTTATGGAGATGGTGGATTTTCCAGCAGGACTTAGCACCTGCCCACAGCGCCAAAACTTCCACTAACTGGTTTGCTTATTAAGTGTCCTTAATAAGCCAGCCAACGCACCTGACCAGAACCACATAGAGATTGTCTGGGCTAATGTCAAGAGGAAGGTGAGAAACGCCCGACCCAACAATACAATGAAGGCTGCTATCAAAAATAATGCCCTCAGCATTGCCGAAGGCTGATCGTCTTCATGCCATGCCTCATTGATGAAGTATTTAAAGCTGAAGGAGCCATGACCAAGGATTGAGTGCATAAATGACTTTTCAGAAGTTTCTGGATTGATCAGCGGAAGTTTTCTAATATTTTGAGACACTGGATTTTTTTTTTCCAGCTAGGTCTGTTTCCCAAAGAAAAAACTAACAAGAAGCCAAATTTAAACCATCATTAAAATTACTCTGACCACGCGGTTACTAACGGAGAATAAACAAATGCATGATGTAAATGCATTTCACAACTCTCATGCCAGAGTTTCTTCATCTGTGAGCTTCATATTTGAACACATGCTCACGCGTTCAAGAAAGTAAAAACCTCCCACTTGCTCTTGTTTGGTGTTATGGAATTCCTGGCCTAGTCTGAGCCGGCTGCCTTGTGAACCTTGTGGCGAGTTTTCTGTTTAGATCACCCAATCCAAGCGATGTACGTGAATTTACGCACAGCCTTAGTGTAGTTCAGTAACGGCACTGATATAAAGGTATAGAAATTGAGCACAGGACGATAGAGTTTCTGGGAAAATATTGATTTAAAGTCGATATTCCACATTAGTTGTTGTAACGCACGCCTAACACGCAGTATGAGTGCAGATCAATCCCTGCTATCCGTTATCACCCAAGTGAGGATGGGTTCCCTATTGAGTCCGTTTCCTCTCAAGGTTTCTTCCTGTTGCCATCTCAGGAAGCTTTTCCCCCAGCACCGTCGCCCTCGGCTCGCTCATCAGGGACGAACTGATCGTTTGGTTTTATACACATTCACATTCCATATAAACTTCCATAATTTCTTTTGATTATGTAAAGCTGCTTTGCAACAATGACGACTGTTAAACGCGCTATACCAGGGGTGGGCAAACTTTTTGATTCCTGGGCCACATTGAGACAAAGGAGCAGATAGATGGCATGCTTTGGTCAAAGGGTCAAAGGGTAAAGTGCAAACGTGGAGTAATAGGCCTACGCTTCACCTCAACAAAGCCAATAAATCTAGAGTGCGCCATCTAGTGAGGAAACATCAGAATTACAAGGGAAATAAAACATTAGCAAGGTTAATTTATAAAAAATTTTTAAGTTTGGCGGGCCGAATCAAAACGTTAAACGGGCCGCATGTGGGCCGTAGTTTGCCCATATCTGCGCTATACGAATCCAATTGAATTGAATAACATTTATTCCACGAGGTTCCAAAGTGATACGTGCAGGAAAATGGCAGTTTTAAAAAAATCTCTGGCTAACCTTTGGTCTTGTTTTTCTTTTCCAACAAAGTGAACCTGGTGCTAGATCGGAGCCGCTTCAGTAGAACTGGATTTGTTTTTTACAATTACAGTTTTCATCACATCACTGTATGCTGTATGTTCACGTATGCTTCTACTTTCCCAGCAATGTTAGCGGCAAGAACAACCACAATGGCGAACTTCATCATAGCTTTGCAAGCAGTTCTCCTGACCTTATTATTACTAGAAAGCATTTGAGCTGCTCTTTGGATATTGAGTCTATTGTTCAAAGATGAGGCGGCACGGTGGTGTAGTGGTTAGCACTGTCGAACACTGTCCGGGTTTGATTCCCATCTCTGTGTGCATGGAGTTTGCATGCTCTCGTCGTGCTTGGTGGGTTTCTCCAGTTTCCTCCCACAGTCCAAAGACATGTAGATTAGGCTAATTGGCGTTCCCAAATTGCCCATAGTGTGTGTGTGTCTGTGCCCTGCGATGGATTGGCACCCTGTCCAGGGTGTACCCTGCCATGTGCCCTGGGTCTCCTGGGATAAGCGCCAAGCCCCCCGTGACCCTGAATACAGGATTCAGCGGTATAGATGATGAGTGAGTGAGTGAGTGTTCGAAGATGGCGTCACAAAGTTGTGATAATCCCGCCTTCCCCCCACACCCCCTGGCGTAAGTGTTCTGACCCGACAAAGTGTTTTTGCCCCAATGGAACTGTTTTTTTTTCTGTCCGAGGGCCGCATTAACTGGTTCAAAAGTTCTGGCACTGACTTTGTGGAAAAGGAGGAACTGTGAACCTGTCGGGGCTTTAAAAGAAAAAAGTTCAGGAGAAAAACCCATGGAGCTAGTGAAGTATCATTTATGACCAAATATGAAAACTTCCAGTGTTCCAAGCAGGTGTATTTTATACTGTATGACCACCACGTTAATTAACAATATCATTATTAACAATTCGTGTGTATTTTTTTTTTTTTTTTTCCAGGAGAAAATCCTGGAGCGAATCGCTGCTGTGAAAACCAAACTGGAGGGATTTCAGACCAACATCAACAAGTACAAATCAATCAAGCTTGTTATATCATTAAACTGAAATGTTTTTAGCAAAATATGCAGCGCTATAGTGACTGCGTTGTGTGTGTGTAGATATTTCACAGAGAGAGGCGACGCAGTAGCCAAAGCCTCCAAAGAAATGCACGTGGTGAGAAAAACGGCTTCACTATTCGCTACGTTAACTCCACTCCGTTACTCTCGCAAATAACTGACCCCACGTTCTACGTCTGTGATTCCAGATGGACTACCGCTCACTCGTCCACGAGAAAGATGAAGCAGCGTACTGCGAGATCCGCGTCATCTTACTCGACATTCGTGGATATTACGTCCGTATTCCTTTAGATGATCTTACCACACTAGCACACATGATGTTATGTTTTCTCACGCATATAACACTAACACCACAACACACTGTGCTTGTGTGTGCAGGCCGAGCTCTACGATATCATCAGCAAGAACCTGGAGAAGGTCGTCAACCCCAAAGGAGAAGAGAAACCCTCCATGTACTGAGAGTGAGACGCATCGTCACGTTTCACACACCTGTCTCACCTGTTAGAAATGCTGTTTCTATTGGATAGTTCTGACCGATCCCAGCTACACACTGGCAAGACACTCACTTCGACAGAAATAAACTCTAGTATTTGATATTAAGCCTGTGACTCCGCCTCTTTTTGTTACATTCCTAACGTGTTACTGCATCACGAAGTACATGAGCCAATCAGGTTTCAATATGCAAATCTATTCTACTACAAAGATTTTACGTGTGCTGGAAGACATGCGAAGAAAAAAATTTTAAAACATTAGCTGATACTATAGGGCAAGATACGCCCCCTGTTGGCAGGGCATATGCACGACGAAGCAATTAACTGGACGGAATTGAACGACACTTTTGCAGTACTTCGATCTCTGCCTGAAGTTTAAGCTGCACCAGTGAAATCTAAATGTTGAGTAAAAGTGATGTTATAAACAGTTATGTGCTGGATTTAATAATCTACTTTAAAATAAGATACTAATGCGCTGCTGTCTCAATGTAAACAAACACCTGCACCAATAGATATTAATTAGAAAAGAGAAAGTGAATATTTTTATATTCATATTTTCACGTTGGCTGAAACAACAGCGCTGAAGTGGTAGAAGTGAATTCTAACGTGATTAACGAACAGGGAGTTTATTTGTCTGATGACGAAAGAAGAACAACTTAGTGTAAACAAGGTGCAAGATACTCAACCGTACAGAAGGTGATTTGTTTGTATTAATAAGTTAGAGAGTTCGGCCGTACAGAAAGACACACAGTACAGACCAAAAGTTTGGACACCCCTTCTCATTCAGCGAGTTTTCTTTCTTTTTTTTTTTTTTTTTTGGATTTTTCCCCGATTTTCTCCCTAATTGAGTCTTGTCCAATTCCTCCCCGTCACCAGGGGGCTCCCACATTAAGGCTACTACTACCACTCAGCCGGGAGGGCCGAAGACTATCACGTGTTTCCTCCGAACCACGTGACGCCGGCCGACCGCATCTTTTCGAACTGCTCGCTCGCGCACCGTTGGGGGCGGCGTAACACACTCGGAGGACAGCGCTATCCGCTCCCTCCGCTGCGCGAGCTCACAGCCCCTGACTGGCTGGAGAGCCGTGATTAATGTGGGAGGAGCACTATGTACCTCTCATCCCTCCCCTCTGAGAGAGCTCGGCCAATCAGCTCTCTCTAGACCTCCGGCTGCGAGAGGTTACAGCACCAACCGGGATTCGAACTAGCGATCTCCGGATGATAGGGCGAGCGCCTTAACCACTGCGCCACTCGGAGGCAGCGAGTTTTCTTTATTGTGTTCTTTAGCCCAAATGCGTCTCTTCTGCTTGTTGCCTGTCCTTAGCAGTGGTTTCCTAGCAGATCTTCTAGCATGAAGGCCTGATTCACACAGTCTCCTCTTAACAGTTGTTCTAGAGACGTGTCTGCTGCTAGAACTCTGTGTGGCGTTGACCTGCTCTCTGATCTGAGCTGCTGTTAACCGCCGATTTCTGAGGCTGGTGACTCGGATGAACTTCTCCTCCGCAGCAGAGGCGACTCTCGGTCTTCCTTTCCTGGGACGGTTCTGCATGTCAGCCGGTTTCTTTGTAGCGCTTGATGGTTTTTGTGACTGCACTCGGGGACACTTTCAAAGTTTTCCCAATTTTTCGGACTGACTGACCTTCATTTCTTAAAGTAATGATGGCCGCTCGATTTTCTTCACTAAGCTGCTTTTTTCTTGCCATAATACAAATTCAACCTCATTGAATGAGAAGGTGTGTACTGTACGTGGGCTTCAACCTGCAATAAAAATATCATCACTGATCACATTAAAGATCAGCAGATTATTATTAGCTTTAACCTTTTAACTATTCCTAAAAAAAAATAAAAAAAAAACCTTTTCCTGTGTACTTTCCATGTAGTTCAATGGGTACTTGTAATGATAAATATCTGCAAAATTATCGTACTGATGCCCAACACGCTGGCTGACAGGTAGAAAAAATGCACTCAAATTTAATGAGACGTTCATACACACAAAAGTCTTTATTTAATCAATAACAGAAGAGGACCGTGCTCACTGTGAAACTCAACTCTACATTCTGATACATAATCAGACGTCACACTAACTCAGACTCAGGGCATGTTTCATATGAAAAAAAACAAACAAAAAAACCATACATCATACAAACACAATGCATTCATAAAAAAATAAATCATCATCAAAATGAAAGCTGAAATATGATCTGGCCGGCTCACACTTCAGGTCCTTCTCCTCCTGGGATCAACTGCAAACACACACACACACTTTTTAATCACCACCAGCGCTCTACGACTTATTCTAAACCTAATTAACCTCACAATTAAGTACTGCGCTCTCTCTGTCTCTCGGCTCCGTCTCAAACACGAGCGCTCTTACAACTAGATTGCTGAACAATTTAGGCCTTTGTCTAAACCTCTCGCATGTTTCCCTTAGCCAGTGATCTTACTATAATGTTGGCTCTGTCCCAAACACACAACATTCTCTTCTTAATTAGTGATCGCACACTAGCTTTCTTCTCTATTTTTTTTCTTAATAAAACATTTCCCAGTTTAAAGTGCTTAGAGAGCTCTATCACAAATAAGGCTGCAACTGATGACTATGTTGATAATCAACTCATATATCAATTATTGAAATTATTAATCTGATTATGGCAAATGGCACAGTTACTCAAGAAGAGCTTTTGCCTGTTTTTGAAACTAAAAGAAATAGCTGGTTAAAAATATTCTTAAATCTTTTAATGAATGACTGTGCTGATGAAACTCAATCTAAAACTAAGGAAATGTGAAGTTTTAGTGAAACAATAAAATAACTCGTAATTAAAGCTTGAAGATGGCAGAAGGTAATTATGACAGTTGAGGTAAAAGAAGGAGTTAAAAGATAAAGGCTGCGTTCTGTTCCATAGTGCACAAAGTGTGCTCCCTATTCCCTACTCCCTATGCAGTGAATGTCAGTTAAAGCACTCTTCCCTCAACAAAACTGCACGATTCTAAACACCCCATCCCACCCCATCCAGTATAGTTCAAGACGATCGAAATGCCCTCGAATTCTGTGGTGAAGGGGCGTGGTCAGGTGAAGTGAAGTGTGGGAGTGGGATAAGTGTGAAAAGGTAAAAAAATCAGAAGGAAATACTGCTAGTGTGTGTGTGTTGAAAAAAGTGGAGAGCACAAAAGTGAGAGAGAGAGAAAGAGAGAGAGAGGGGATACGTGCAAAGTTTTAAAGCCAGGAAAAATGTTCCAATGAGGAGAAGTGAAAATAAAAAGCAGACTCGTATTCACATTCTTTTCAGGTGTGAAACCGCTCCCCACTAACCTGACACTCACGTCCTTCACAAAGGCCTTGGCCACACCCCCAAGTCTTTTTCTCTGTTTCTAACAGCTGTTTTGCTCGGGTCAAGAGTGAAATGATCTTTCATCAACGCACTACTTCCTTACATCGCACTAAATACTTTACTTCAGGGGGCACAAACACATCACAGCGTTAACAGTTCGTGAAAGAATCAAGAGCGTCATCAATGAATCAGCGATTAAAATAGTTTCCCACTAATTTGATTATTGATTTTAGTCAGCAACGTCGATTGATAGTTGCATCACTCATCACAGCATTACTTTATAGTATTTTTATACCAAAGTTTTTTATAGGCTAAGTAATCTGTAAAAGAAATAAATTTTCATACATCTTTAATCAATTATTACTGTCATACATATTTTTTAAAGAATTATGTTGCTGTCAGTTTCGTTTCAGTAAATATTCAACCCTTTGTGTCTTGTAGTGTGAAATTTCCACAGCAGCAGCGTCAGGTATCCGAGGTGTTTATGTTACCATGATAATGAACAGAGGAAGTGACGCTGCGCTGGTGACTTCGCGGGGTGTTTCGAATGATGGGGTTTTGTCAAGGGAAGTTGCCTTCACCAACATTCCCAACAAACATAGCGCTTTCTTAATTAGTTTTCAATACAATTAAACAATAAAAACTTTATTTATCCCCTGGGGGGAATTTAAGGGAGAGTGGGTCTCGAACTTAGATCCACAGATCCGAAAATCGACAACCTGGAGCCTGATCCGCCTGAGCCACCACTGCTCCTCCTTAGTGTTCTTATTAAAACATCAGCAATGGTATAGGCTACTTCCTAGCATTCATTCTTGAGCCATTTTAAGGTTTTGTCCCAAATATGAGATTTATCTTACTAGAACATCACGCGTTTTACATTTCTTTCCACTTCTTAATTAATACTCTTACTACAACTTTAAACATTTTACTCAACACCTAATCAGCACACACTTAGACCGTCAGCCCGCGTAGGCATCTGTCCCAAGTCTGATCATCACCCACCATGGTGATGTTGTTTCCGTTGAGGAGAATCTGATCCAGTTTTGTTATCCGTCGGCCCTCAGGTGTGATCTCACTGTGCGATGACAAACACAACAACAATGTTGGAGGGGAAAAAAAAGACAGAATTAAGTTTGTACAATTAAAACAAATGAATAGTTAGGAATTTCTTAAATGTATACGTACAATTCAGTGACGTCCTCAAGCACCATGTCTGAGTACATATCGGTTAAATCAAACAAACTAGCAAGTTAAACAAATTTCGATTCGGGACAAATTCTGAAAGGATACTGACGAAGTCGTCGAACCCCAGCAAGGTGCCGACAATCTCCTTATCGTTCTTCATGACGATGTGTATCCGGGAGCCGATGCATTTATCCACCAGCTCTGTGAAGCAAAGCAAAAAAAAAAAAAAAAAAAAGGATTAACCAATGACTTTTTTTTTTTTACACTCAAAATGTCTATACTGTGTTAGCTTTAACTTTGTACTCTCTATCAGTTCACCATATTGTACAGTTTTACAAAACTATTAGGGACAGAATTGTTGTAAATATTATCACAAACTAATCGACCAATCATATTCCAGCTTTTCATACAGACAGCCTATCTATAGCTAAACTTATAGCGGTGAGCAAATGTTAGTTTCTTTTCACTTGAATATACAATTAAAATTGGTTATATTCTTTACAGTTGAAATATGGGAAAATGGAAATATTTAGTATCGTTGGCACAAAAAAGAAGTTAAAGTTAAATATAGTTGCAGGCAGCGATGACCGGGCCTGAGCACCCGTGCCATGGATGCCTGATATGCAAGTACAGTGGAACCTTGGATTGCGAGCACAATTCGTTCTGGAAGCGTGCTTGTATACCAAAACACTCGCATATCATATAATAATGGAAACTCAGACTATGCATTCTACAGCCCAAAAAAATAAATATATTTAACAAATTCATATAAAATATAAAGTAAATCTAAAATAAATTAAAACAAATTAATAGTTAGGAACTTTACCTTTGAAAAAAAAAATTTAATCCCGATAGATTTGACAGAAGTTTCCATTTGCTAGTTTGTGGCAACGTCCATTTCTGTGTGTGTGTGTGTGTGTGTGTGTGTGTGTGTGTGTGTATGTGTGTGTGTGTGTGTGTATGTGTGTGTATGTGTGTGTATGTGTGTGTATGTGTGTGTGAAGCTAAAGCTCTTATTTGAGAGGAGAGAGGGATACTGTGTGGGATGACTCTCTCACACACAAATGGAAACACTGCTTTTTTAACAAGGAACCTCCTTTTTACAACGACACTCGAGTGCGTGTGCACACTAAGGTCACAATATCATAGTCAACATCCGTATGTACTATTCACCATATGAGAAGCACAGAAAAGCCAAAACCGTTGGCTCAGTTGTGATCACATGACGCTCGGCATCAAGAAAGCAAGTACTTGGCTGCCACATGATACTCGATATTTGGTACTCGTAAATCAGGACGTGCTCGTTTTAAAAAGGCAAAACGTATTTAAAAATTGTGCTTGTCTTGTGAAACGCTCACAAAGGGGTTACTCGCAATCTGAGGTTCCACCATATAAGAATGCACCAGAAGGACACTGGACACAGTGAGCACATGCATTTAAAAGGGACAAACCAATAACATTACGACAGTATTAGAATTGGGGGAATTAATCCCCGATTATGTGAAAAAAAGCATCACACGGATCACTCAGAAAGTTACAAGTGTATTAAATTCCATTGGGCACAATTTGCAAATAACCCAAAATAACTGACTTCCTGTTGAGTAGAGCCCAGCGAAAGTTGTTTATCTCAAAGAGCTCGAAATGTGTATTGGGTTTCACATGTATACATGCAAGCATGTACGAGCTATGCAGCAAAATCTTGTGAGGGTCCCATGCCACGCCTGGAGCCCAGACTCTCAGGGGCCCCAATGGCAGCATCACTGAACCTGTGTGAGCTGGTTTCCATGAATTCTTGAACATGTTAAGAACTCTTAAAAGCCCTTCACACACACACTATGATGTAATAGTGCTCGGGCCCTAAGGATGCTTATAATTAAGCTCATTTATAAAATACTCACTCATCAGCTATACAACTTTATCCTGTATACAGGGGTCACGGAGGGCCTGGAGATTATTCCAGTCACTTAGGGCATGATGCAGGGGGGTAAACCCTGGAAGAGGTGCACACACACTAATACACTACAGGCAATTTGGGAACACTAATTAGCCCAATCTGCATGTCTTTGGACTGTAGGAGGAAACCAGAGTACCCGGAGGAAACCCACCAAGCACGGGGAGAAAACATGGAAACTCCATGCAAAACACAGACCCGAATCAAACCAGGAACCCGGAGGGGTAAAGTGACTGATTAATCTGACTAATAAAGAAAAAAAGAAAAAACAAATACATGAATTAACATCTAAATATTTTTACCTCACGTTACTTACCTAAACAACCTGAGGTAACATATTAATTAATTCTAATTATATACGTATATAGTGCGGTAACAAAAATATTTGAAAGCGGCTTAATGCACGTAAATCCACACAATAAGACAAGTCAGAATTCAGAGTTAAATTTTCAGGACGTAATTAAACACCTACTTAAACAGGATAATTTCTAACAGCTAAACATGCGATTCTATGGTTTCGTCCTAAACCACGCACTTGAGCTCCAAGTTGCTCAGAATCTTTTCAGCATTCCCCATACTATTCAGGCATCCTAAGTAGTGCACTGCGACGATATTTGGGATGCAACCACATATAGTTTCTTTGTTCAGTACAAAACACGCCGAGTATAACATATAGCTTAACGTAGGTAAGGACAAAATGTACGTGTTACACCGCTACACCGCTTTAATCAGCTGAAATAATGATAACAGCAAAGTTTATAACCGCGCTCTTACCGAGTGGTAGCAACTGTGAGGGGTTTGATGCCGGTGTTGCCGCCATTTTGCAAAAACGCGACCTGGAACTGGAACGAGAAGTGCACCGGAAGTAGAATCCAGTGGGGCGATAAAATATATTGCATGAAATATGTACATGTAATGCAAAGCACACACAAAAAAGAAAATAATTTTAGTAACTTTGTTTCTGTAAGAACTAAATAAAATAACATTACAAGCTATTTTATTTTTTATTTTATTTCAAATGACAGAAATCAGAGAGGCTGGTGAGGAGACGAGCGTTTATAGCTGCTGTAACACAAGTGATATGTCTGAACAAGAATTTGTTGAGAACAACTTGGCACAAGCTTTACGCCGGATGCCCTTCCTGACGCCACTCTCCCATTTAATCCGGCCATGGGACCAGAACTGCTCCAGTGGCTTGGGATTGGGTTTGGCCGTTGGCTGGGAATTGAAAGCTCATGGCAGACGAAAAACCTACCACCAAGCCACCAAACACTGCCCACATGCCGATACCCCAAATGACCTATATATCATATGTCTGTCAGTGGTCAGTGTTGTTTGTGGTCAACTTTTACATCATACTTCAGTAGGCAACGTCATTATGTCATACTATGAGCGTGTCAGAGCCGGTACATTGGAGCAAAACGAGGTGCAGCAGCAGAGTTTTATCCTTTCCCTGGTAATAGTGGCACGCAGCCATCAGGATCTGCATGTGGGGACAGACGGTAACCTCTAGTAATTTATATTAAAATGTCTTCGTAATAAGAAAGAGAGGAGGAAAAAAAAGACATACATAGATAAATGTTTCATAGAAATAACTCCCTTTTTTTGTTTGTTCATTAGTTTAAAAACAAAAACCTACTTTACTTTTGCAGCGATCAGAAAAAAAGGCAAGACGCGTGTTGGAGTCATAGAAAATAATCCTTTTTAATTTATTAAGACTAAAGTCAAATATATCTCAAGGTGCATTGAGGAAACGTGTAAAACTGAAAACAAAATCGAAATCACAAAAAGGAACAGTAAAAACACTCAATGTAAAATCACGCTTTTAAAATCAAAGTGTACAGCTACATTGATGGAGAACATGGATGCATTGTAGTTTTCCCCAACTGAAATAAAGAGATGAAATTAACTTAAAAATATATATATATTTAAAATAAAAATCATAATACAGGTGTCGGAGGCTCAGCAATGTGGGATATCCACTTTCAGCCAATCAGAAAGCAGGAGAGTTGACCTATAGTCAGCTATCCGGCTAGCCAGAGGTAACACATTAAATGTGAGGGAACACTATTGCAACGTGAACTGAAATCCTGGAGCGGATGTGACATAATCAAATTTGACCTCCGACATGGGAGTCCTAGGGACCATTTTTTAAATGGCTGCATGCTAAGCTACACGCTAGGAATAGTTAAACGCACATGCTAAGTAAGTAGTTCTTGAACAGATGAACGGAGGCAAACTGAGGTCAGCCGGTTCGACACGCAATTCTGGTGACGTGGTGTAGTGACAGGAGCTTTCGCTCATTCCTGCTGGACCCCTTCGTTCTGTGTGGACGTACTGTAAAGCGGGTTCATGTTTGTAGTGCGCGAGTCTCAAACACTTAAATAAAAAAACTTATATATATAAAATAAAATGTTGTGTTGATCCAGGTATTGTGACTAGTAATTTGCTAGATATATAATTTTATTAA
Organism: Clarias magur; assembly: GCA_013621035.1. Classification (NCBI taxonomy): domain Eukaryota; kingdom Metazoa; phylum Chordata; class Actinopteri; order Siluriformes; family Clariidae; genus Clarias; species Clarias magur. Next base: position 214,518 of record QNUK01000671.1, on the reverse strand, counting down.
TATAATTTTAATATATTATCTCATTATATTCAGCATTTCAGATCGGACAGATTTTACCACCAGACAGACAGGACACACAGACGGATGAATCGATACGTATACCGGTCTGATCAGGGCCGAACCCATGCATGTTTACTCCTACTGGTAAAAATCCTTCAACTCCAAAGTCTGACATCATGTGCCGCGCCTAGGCTGTTGCCGTAACACACATATTAGAGAAAGCTCGATCATTTCAGACACTGGATGGATCCAAATAAAGCGGTGCAACTCAAGCGGACGATGTTCTCTATTAAAGATTAAAAACCCAGCGGGAGTTGTGGAATGCCAGCAGAGCGCGGCGGGAACCAACACAAACAGACATGAAGAAGAGTGTTCCTTGACATCCTGGACAGATCAATACTAAGTAGAGTCGTATCAGTATCAGAAGTGATGAGGATTAAAAACCTGCACTTACACTCATACTTGGTTTGCATCCCCATAAAACACACACGGGCGCACAAACACACACACAGGCGCACAAACACACACACACACACGGGCGCACAAACACACACACACACACACACACACACACACACACACGGCAGAGTAAGATTACAACAATATACCACATATTCAGTCCATCCTGAACTCCCAGTGAGGGACGTTAAGGCCGTCAATTTCACGTGAACACATGTACAATAGGGTAAGGAAGGACAGGAAGGACACAGGAGATTGGAACTGTAGTGTGTGTGAGAGATCTAAGACTACATGAAATGATGATGGGGTGTGAGTGCGTGTGCGACAACAGAGCCGAGGCCGTCACTGATTGGTCGATGTAGACTGCGGGTTGGAGATCAATGCTGGTGGCTGAGAAAGCGTCGAGAACCATGATGACATCACCGACTTGGCGCTGTTCAAGGCCCCGCCCACAGACTGACCTAAAGAGAGAGAGAGAGAGTTAACACTGTGTGTTAAGAGCGTGTGCTGCATGTGTGCGGAGCCGTGATGAAACGCCTGCTGCTGACCTACGGCTCTGCCGGTCTGCACTACACTCCTGCTGGTGCTCATCACCGCGCTGCCCAGTCTCCGCCCTCTTTCACTGTTCTGTACAGAGCTGAACACACACACACGCACACAGACAAGGTTAGATACAAGTACATTCGACAAACAATTAAAAGCATTCTCAGGTGAAGTAAACGATATTGATCATCTCGTTACAGTGCATGAATGAGCGAATACAAGTCAATGAGCAAATACGAAAGTAAACACGCCTTTGCAGGGTTGTTTAATCAGCGCTGTTGATATAGCGTCGCCGTGGTAACAACAGAGCAGCAGAACTCTCTACCTGTCTCTCCGTTTATGCCACAAGTGTAAAGCAAATCATCATAAACTCACTGTGAGAAACGCAGCTTCACATCCGCCACACTGTACTGACCCTGGAACGGGTGACTGTGGACACACACACACACACACACACACACACACTTCTATTTATTCACTGATATTCACTCATCTACTTTAATGAATCTTATAAGGTTAAGGGTTCAGTTAAACACAAAACAATTTAAATAAGAAGCTCTAATTTGTTCTCTCTTTCTTTTTGTCTTTTTTGTTCCATCCATATTATTCGCCTTTACTTATTCCATTTTCTTTTTGCTTTATTGTCTTTATTCGTTTTCTTTTTCTCTCCTTTGTTATCCTGTCCACATTTAATTTTCCATTCTTTCTTTCTTTTATTCACCCCTCTACATCCATCTCTCATTCATCTCTTTCACCACTTACTCATATTGTTCTTACTCTTCCTGTTAATCTTTCCTTTTTGTTTTCATTGTTCTTTTCAGCTTTTATCCTTTCTTCCTTCTTTTCATGTTTATTTTTTCTTCCTTTTATCTTTTATACTTCTTCTGTCTGTTTTCATCTTTCAAATTTTTTCTTTCTTTCCCTCTTTTCATGTTTCTTTCTCTTCTTCTTTCCTATCTTTTTGCCATTTTTTCCTCTTTTTAGCTTTCTTTTATCTTTCTCCACCTTTTTGTTCTTTTTTTATCTCCCTGTTCTTTTCTTTCATTCTTTCTCATTTATTTTCATAATTCTTTCCATAGGTTTTTTTGTGTAGATTTTCCCTTCTGATCATTATCCTTTTCCCTCTTTTCAGCTTTCATTTTTTCTCTCTTCTTTTGTTCTTTCTCCCTCTTTTTCACATTTTGTTCTATATCATTTTCCTTCCTTCACTTTTCATATTTTAGTTTTCTTGCCTTCTTTGTATCTTATTCCGTTTTAAATCCTTCACCCGTTCTATTTTCTTTTCTTGTTTTTCTTCTTCTCTGCTTTTAATCTATCCTTTTTTCATTTCAACCCTATTTATCTTCACCCATTCCCTTCCTTTCATGTCTCATTCTTTCATTCTCCCCTATTTTCATCTCTTGTTTCATCTCTTCTTTTTGTCCTTTATTTTCTCTCCTATTTCCTTCTCTCTTTCTCCCCTGTGTTCTGCACCTCTGGATGTTATGAACAGTACTTTCTCTCTCTCTCTCAATGCTGCACAGAGATCCAATATCTTGGTTAGTGATTTGGGACGCAGCCCCGTGTTCTTACCCCGGGGAGATCTCGCCCATGGCCGGGTGGTGTGTGCTGGACCACACTCTGTAGTTGTGCGAGATCCTCCAGGCAGAGACGAAAGCAGAGCCGTAGTCAGCCAGCAGCTTCTCATTGTCTGAAACACACACACACACACCAGTCATGACACAGGGACAGCCATCATTGATACACCCATACACACAGAATAACAGGTTATATATACACATATAACGGTGTACAAAGTGAGTGTGTGTTTGTGTGTATATACCATGCTGTAACGTTGACGCTAATAGTGTGTGCATGTAGTGCGTGAACTGAGCCCGGATCCATTCGTCTCCTCCCTCCCAGCCAGTCCCGTCCAGGAACACGTCCTCGCTGTGCTCAGACACACTCTTCAACAGGAAGTCACAGAAACGCAGGTCAGCTGTGGTCAGGCTGAGGACGCGCCGCAACTCGGGGTCAGCGATGTGGATCACGGCCTCCTCCACCTGTGTGAGCGCGCACACACACACACACACACCAGAAATGTGATCTATACCATCAACTTATTCTATTCAAGTATGTGTGTGTGTGTGTGTGTGTATGTGTGTGTGTCTCACATCTACAATGGCGTCGCTCAGGTGTCTCTGCTGACGGAACAGGATGTTGGTTGCTCCGGCAACAAAACCCCGAACTCTGACATCACAGAGCAGGTGATGCTGCTGAAGAGCCATGTAGGGTAAACACAGGTAACCCTACACACACACACACAAACAACACTGTGCATCATTAACCCTGGGTGTTTCAAGTTGGGTAACTAGTGGGGGCAATTACTTTTTCACACAAGGTCAGTTGCTGTTGGACAACATTTTGTTTGCTCATACCTTGGTGAAGATGGCGAGAGGAAGGCCGCACTGGTCCTCCTCCAGCAGGGGCGTGTGTGAGTGTGTACTGTGTGCGTGTGTGTCGCTGGGCGTGTGCGTGTTGGTCTGAGTGGGTGTGGCTTTGGGCTGAACAGTGATGGGCGTGGTCGAATCCGAGTCCATAAGCTCTGTGTGCGCGCCTCTCCCTTTGTCTCCCTCCGTCTCCCGCTCCTCCTCCAGGACGCTTGGGTCCAGACTCTCCCACTCGCTGTCCAGCCAATCAGGAGAGCTCGGGTTCGGCTTGGCAGTGGAGGAGCTCTCTGATTGGTCGGCTGTGGTGGGCTCGGCGACAAAGACCTCGGTGTTCTCTTTGAGGTCTACGCTCTTGATGACGTCAGCACTCTCTGACTGGCTGCTTCTAGGGTGATAGTGAGAGGAGTCGGGCAGGCCGCGCTCGATCATACCTGCGCGCGCACACACACACACACACACACAATACGTCAGCATTTGGCACCAGTACCAAAAGTCATCTGCAAAGTTCACAACTGTAACTGTCCAGAAGATTTCGATTTTTCTTGAGACCACATCGATAATCCAAATCAGACCAACCAGCAGATATGGAACCCTGGATTGTGAGCATAGTTCTTTTTGGAAACGTGCTTGTATATCAAAACACTCATATATCAAAGTGAATTTGCTCATATGAAATAACGGAAACTCAGGCGAATCATGATGCTTTACGCGTGCACAGTGTTATAGTAAACAGTACACGTGACACTTAGTGTCAAAACAAGAGGTGCATGTGTGCCACATGATAACCGATTATCGTGTTAAAATTGATAATCGAGTATCAATAACCAATACTCGGTTATATTATTTTAAATTTTTTAAATCTTGCGGAACGCTCGCAAACCGGGTTACTCGCAAGGCTGCCATCTACTTAGTAAATGATAACTATACATGTACGGATTTCCTTTTTCTGTATATGGACTCAAAATGCCTAAAACTCATGCCTGTCTATTTCATACACCACATCATACTAGTATTGTGTGAGTGTGTTTGTGTTTCAGTCTTCTCACCAGGGAACAGGGACAGAACTGTCATCAGGGTGCCCACTAATCTGTCAACAGGAGAGATATAGAACAGCACCTACACACACACAAGCACAATTTAATTAGACTGCACAGTATACTGCACACTACACATTTACTCATCTGTGTGTGTGTGTGTGTGTGTGTGTGTGTGTGTGTGTGTGTGTGTGTGTGTGTGTGTGTGCGCGCATGTACAGACCTTCTTTTCCAGCAGAATCAACTTAAACAGGACTAGAACCTAGAATACACACAGTGTAATTATTATTATTATTATTAGTAGTAGTAGTAGTAGTAGTAGTATTTATTTGTTATTATTATTACACACTGGTTTACCTTGTGTTTAAAGTGCAATATTAAATCTCGTGCAGATAAACCTGGAGAGACAAAGAGAGAGAAAGTCACACTTCATGGTTTTGGGATTTTTCTTCCTAATTTAGTCCTAATATTTTATCCAATTCCACCCGTTGCCAGGGGCCTCCCACATTAAGACCACCACCCGTCAGTCAGGGAGGGCCCACTCACTCACTTTATCCTGTATTCAGGCCTATCCCAGGAGGCTTAGGGCATGAGGCGGGGTACAGGGTGCCAATCCGTCGCAGGGCGCACACACACACACACACACACACACACACACACACACACACCAGCCAATCTGGGAATGCCAATTAACCTAACCTACATGTCTTTGGACTTTGGGGTGGAAACCGGAGTACCCGGAGGAAACCCACCAAGCACACAGAGACCATGCAAACTCCATACACACAGAGACGGGAATCAAACCTGGCCGGGAATCGAACCTGGACCCTGGCGGTGCGAGCGACAGTGCTAACCACTACACCACCTACACGGGTCTCGACCCTGAGATGTCCAGGTTATTATAGGATACGGGCCAGTCTACGTTCTGGATCGTCACATGTATCACAGATGTCCCAGCGCAGAACATATCCTGAGCGCAAATCTTGGGTCAAAGCATGTAATTTACCAGCAAGGACAATTATTTTGCTTCTATTATACACTGAAGACTTGGGTTTGGGATAAAAAGATGAACATGAGATGATGGATCAGACGACCCAATTTTATGTGAGCAGAAATATCGGAATGGATCGTACTTTAACGTAAATAGCAACGTTGTTTATCTCTTGCTTACAGCAAGCAGATGCTGTCACTAAACTGCTCGTCTCCTCTTCAGGAGGGGAAATGCTGCTCAGCGTTTTATGCCTATTTAAGTCCTTTGCTGCGCTGGCTGTGCCTTTCAGGGTGCTGTTTTGCTGCATTTTTGAGCTTTTCACCCCTAGACTAGAAGACCTAGACTCCGTTCTTCATGTTGGTTTATCCTTTTTTGATCGTCTCATGTTTGCCTTTTGATCTCAGGTTCTTAAATTAGATTATAACGTGCTTTATAATAAACTCAGCAAAAATGAAAGAATTGGCCTTGCTGTTCCAATACTTTCGAAGGAGACTAACAGTTCAACACGCATATATGCATGTTGGTTTATATGATACATGATTTCTTATATATATATAATTTTTTATCTCAGACCATTACATACTCCAGATTAAATCATGTCCTTGTGAACATGCGTCTCAAAATCAGAGTACAGCTCAGCTTATCCTTTACTCGTATCTCAGGATAGCACAGTACGCTAACCCATGCCTTAGACTAACAGGAATCAAAAGTGACATTAATGGACACTGATGTGTTTATGATGTAGAGACGAAGCGAGATTGTTTACCCAGATACACCTGGGATCCCTCTAACGTTGGGAAGCGAAGGGAACCATTCATGTGATCGTACAGCTCCTACAAACACACACACACAAACGAGAGAATAGTGAACAACGAAGACCTCACTCTCTCTCACACACACATATTAACACACACACACACACACACTGTGTGCACCTTACCTTCAGGATGGAGATCTGGGAGAAATCCTTCTCCTCGAAGTAGGCATGTGTGATGAGCTGCAGCTTCGCCGCTATCAGCCCGAACACCGGCTAAACACAACATGATTCAGTCAACCCCACTGTATCAACTGGTCTAAAATAAATACCGTACCACCACCAGACACACACACACACACACACACACACACACACACACACACACACACACACGTGTTGCTCACCACTCTGCTGAGCACACACACACTCTTCTGCACAGTCTCCCTGGTGACGTCAGCCTGCCTCACCTTCAGCGCCTGAAACAGAAGACAGATGTCTCTCCCGACACACCTGACACAGATAACCCTTACGCACCGTGCATGTTGACTTTACCTGATCCTAAACCATTAGCGTTAATGTTAATGAAGGATACAGACCTTGGCTTCGATCTGTCTGTAGCAGGAAACACCGTACACACAACTCGTGTCCTCACTCAGAGGCGGCAGGAGGAAGTACACCGTGTCTAAAAAAATAAAGCAGAAATACAAATAATATTAATGATAGGGAACTGGATGCTGAGTGTCTACAGCAGGTTGAGTGTCTATACAGTCTTTGGAGCTTTATTACTGTAGAAATAAAGCATGATATAGTATTATTATACAGTACTGTACTAGTCGAATGACCCAGAAAAGAGTTTGTAGAAAGAGTTAAAGTTTAGAGCTTTGATGTAATCAGTGATATTATTCTTATTATTTCAGGTTGAAACCCACATACATGTGTGTCTGTCTTTCTCTCTGTCTAACTGATTAATTGAAAGAAATCACATTCTGTAAGGTTGAGCATTACTCGGCTGACTTACTGGACACACTGAATTCTAATCCGTAACATCGCATTTACTCTTCCTCATTGACTTCACTTATGGTGCAGGTTAAACTTCAGGCGGATATCCATGTACTGCAAAAGTTTCAATAAATTCTGTCGGGCCGTCGATTTAAGACTCGCCCACAGTTCGACACACGCCCAGTACACCATCAAAACATCTGGTTTGTAATCTGGCACACAACTGCTCATAACTTCACTTCTTCTCAACATTTTGTTTTCATTCATGGCGCAGGTTGAAGTTCAGGCAAATACCTAACTACTGGCAATGTTTCATTAAATTCTATCAGGACAGTTTTGAGCAATGTTGTGACAAAATCTGGCTGGACAGACATACAGATATACAGACAGACGTTTTTCTGAGACTGGATTCTGGTCCTCCAATGTATGAAACACAAAAATATCATTGAAAGAGTGAGTTCTGAAAACCTCTCTTTTATCTATATAGATATACGGCGCATTAAATGTCTTTACCCTCCTGATAGTTGTGCGCTCCGTCAGGCAGAGCGAGGAACGGCAGGTACTTCCACTGATCAGGCAGTGAGTTACTGTCGTGACCTTCATCGGTGATGGGGGGGTAAGAGAACTCCACCTAAACACACACACACACACACACACACACACACACAAAAACAAGCCAAATCAGGTGACCTTTCATAAAAGACAGAACGCTTGGAATGCCACAACATGTTTGTCATGTCTCATCACTGTTCCTGATCTAAATCTTTGGAACGTCTCAAAGGAACGTCCAATCAGAGCGCTTTTAGAACCAGGAAGCAACCAGGCAGCCAATCAAAACAGAGACTTTTAAAAAAACAAAACTGGATTTTCCGTAACATGACACCTGATAAAAACATTTAGGACGTCACAGTCAGGCCCAAGGTCTCCAGCTTAATCCTGAACTAAGCCCAGTATAGGGTAGATAAGTGCGAGGAGTCATTGGGCAAGTTAATTTGAAAAGGGGCGGGACAAATGGTGGATAAATTAAATAAAGGGGCGGGGCAAACTGGTGGATTAATTAAATAAAGGGGCGGGGCGTCTCCCAGGCTTTTCAGTAATATTTCTTTTTAAGTGAGTGTACTTCCTTCAGGAGACACACACACACACAGAATCGCATCTCATGTTACACTGCAACTTTTTAAAATATTTAGCAGCTATTAAATATTTAACTGTCTCACCTAACACTTCAGTCTCTTCTAACATTAAACTTCCTTTTCAAAAGCGTTGTGTTAGGCTCTTTGACATTTATTTCTGCACGAATCACACACCAGCTGCTGTCTGGTGGCCCTAACGTCAGATAACGCACCTGTGTTTATCTAGCTTAGCATTAGCATTAGCATTAGCTTACCTGACAGCCCCTTTTATGGTGGAACCCGACCACCACGATGTGCAGCACGGCTCCTTTAACCCCGTCCTTACAGCCGGACTCCATCACCGCGGGCGTGGGAGGGGAATTAAATTCTAACCACAATTAAATATATTGTTAAATTAAATTAAATTAAAATAAATAAAAAAAACGACACATCTGCTCCGTTCATCGATTTGTTACCGATGCAGAAACACAAACAGAGGCAACTTCCGCTTCCGGCCTCGTGATCATGACGTCACTGACTGGCTCATCACAATACTGCAACAAAAAAAAACTAGCATGAACTTATTTATCTACAAGAAAAAAGTATTAATTTCAAAGTTGAAAAATTGTAAAGATTTAAATACAAGCATATACACACTAATAACAGTTCTGTATCGTTTTTTAACCCCCAGGTCTATTAATTTTTATTCCTTTTTATACACTGACCCAATATATAATTGAAAAATTTACCTCAGTGTCTGTATCACACATCTACACGAACACATGAGACTGAAATATACGTACAAAAAATATATATACAATGTACAGAGGTACCTTGACAAACAAATTAAATTTAAGTTCTTAAGGTGAAATTTCATATATTGAAACGCATTGTCCCATAGGAAATAAAATATATGCAGATAATCCGTTCCAGCCACCCAAAAATATTACCAATTTCGAACACAATAAATACTATAAGTATCCAATCCCTTTTTTTTTTTTTTTTTGCAAAGCAAAAAAGCAACACCTGAACCTTGAAAATCGAGGCATAACGTCGATATATGTTTGATGTTTGTGGGACATTTAACATATCGGGGACCAGTACACAGAGTCATTAAACAAAATCTAATGAACATTAGTGCATTAATGTAGCAGGGAATTATATAGAGAAATAAAGGGAGAGTTCTTTTACTGAACACTCTAAAGTCCTGCGTTGACTTGAACATCCCTCGTACGTCATTTTAAAGGGGGGGGGGTTGAGAATAAGACATTATAAAAATATCAGGAATATTTTATTTAACATTTAGATGAAATAGCAGAACAGGCAAAAAAAAACTAAACCTTAACTAAAATGAAAATCTCTTATTAATATTATATATTATTAATCTCTCAGATTAACCGGGTAATCAAATACTGTTGGATATTATCGGATGCTTGCAAAGTTAATCATGCGGTATAACGTCATGCCTTTATGAAAATGACTTTTTAACATCTTGACTCGAGTGTACAGAGAACCGTGTCTGACGCTCTGCTCTGCTGAACGAGTACTATATATATAAATCAGTGTATATGGGGATTGATCACCACATATAAATATAAAGACTCTAATGATTTACAGACACAAGAGACATGCAGGGATAGTTACTGTATGGACATTAGTTGTGCTATTTGATTGTTAAATTTATATTATAGAAACACAGTCATTTAACAAATCTGTTCTGAGAAGTCAAGAGAAATGACCTCATGTCACTCAGTTTTGTCACAACACTTTCAATGTTGGTTTGTGATCGTCACCTGTTGTAACATGTACAGTGGAACCTCCGATTGTGAGTAACACAGTTTGCAAGCGTTCAGCAAGAGGAGTTAAGGGTTTTAATAAATTTTTCCTTGACAAACGAGCAAGTCTTGGTTTACGAGTACCGAGTATCATGTATTACGCATGCGCTTCTTGTTTTGATGCCGAGCGGCACTTGATCACAACTGAGCCAATGGGTTTTCCCTCTCTTGCGCTGTGGAATTGTGGGTGCTCGTCTCTTAATGGTATAATCAACATCCGTGCACGCGTGGACTGTTTACTATAACACTGTGAACAAGCGTGTGCGCGTAAAACATCTTTTATTTTGTGTGTATGCGTGTGTGTACAGTGCACTTATACTGTTTATCATAACACACGTGTGCGTGTGTAAAGCGAAAGCAAGTCACATTAGAGGGGTTAAAGATTCATTTTCTCCCTCTGTGTCAGCCGGAACTTTGTGTGTGCGCAGGTTCCACTCTACCTGAGAACAGGAACAAACTTTCCACAACTTTAAATATTAACTATAAACGAATAAAAACAGTGCTAACCTCTGATAAATGTATAAAAACTGCTGTGGCTTAAGTAAAAGAAAACAGTTCAGGGTGTGATGGTTGGTGTGTTGTAGTGTTTATTTCTTTTAACTTTGCTAATTTCTGGTCTTATGTCCCATCTTTGAAAAAGCTCAGGAGTTTCTTGATTTCCTGAATTCACTTGACTACTTGAGAGTTTGAGCCTCTTTCAACATTTCATGCATCAAATAAGTCTAACAATATGACGACCATGTGGTGACAAATGTACAATTTAAAATAAGCTAATTTACATGAATGAACTATATTATTTTTTTCTCACACATTGTACCAGATTCCCATAAATTCTCCACCAAATTGTATAAGACAGCAGCAACACGTTCACGTCAGATTATTAAATATTACTCCCTTCTTTCACTTCACCTTCTGTAGACAATCAGAAAAGGATTCACAAGCACAAAGCTTTTTTCTAGTTATAGGAAATTCAGGAATCAAAGGAGTATAAACATTTGCTTCCAGCTAGTGTGGTGATGAATAAACACAGAGACATGAGAGAGTGTTTGTGAGGTGTTTAATAATAAATTAAAGGTGTGTGTGCAGTACAGTGCTGAGGGACAGGCTGAGTGAATGTCAGAACTCTACATCACACTCAGTAACCAGTTAAACCCCACATTACCCATAATCCCTCTGTTATAGTGGCAAATGCTCCGGCAACAAAACCATCAAACTCCCCCACCCACCCTGAAAAAAGTTTTTTTAAAATTTACACACAACCAGACGCACAATGATCGCTCATACACACACGCACACACGCACTATGGTAACAGTTTTAAAGTCGTAAAGAAATGTGATTTTCCATCCAATGCTTGCTGAATATTCCGGAGAGAACTTCATGGGCTTTGTCCCAAACAAGGTACCAAATTACTCTAATGACAAATGGGTTGCGGCCATGGGTTGCGTCCCGAATGAAACTGTTCAGGTCTGACGTGTCAGACTTGGGTTGCATCCCAAACCCAAAAAAGTGTCACACTATGAGCTGTGTCCCACACCACAAAATAAGGACAACAAATAATACACCAAGAGTGTTTAAAAGCTAGATACCTGGTCACCATGGTGACTCAGATGTGAGTTGCGTCCCAAACAGTTCTTGGGTACAAGATCAAAGCAATGCTTCCGTCGCTTGGTTACTCTTGTTTTTGTCATCTACCTAGCTCAACAGGCTGATCAGCCTTTTATGTTACCGTAACAATCTTGGGAGTCATCGTCCAGCTTTTTGCCTTTGGGTTGTCCGGCGAGTCAGAACAGTGCTTAGCTGGGGAAGTATTTAACATCCACGAAACTTTAAGAACTCAGAGCCTACAGGCTGCGTCCCAAATCACACTCCAAACCACACTTTGTTTGTGTGAAGTGTTTACCTGGAACAAGCATTCCGATCTTGGTAACAGGTGATGGCCAATCAGCTAGCTAGTTAGTTTAAAAAGTAATGCACGTAGGACGACTGAGGTCTAAGAACAAACGCCGACTAGCTCACGAGCATGGAACACTGCTAAGACGTTCAAACAACAAACTAGCCATGATGTCACAATTCACTTTTTAGCTCGGGGATCATCCAATTTAAACCTTTAAAAAGTCCCTTCGAAGCCCCGCCGACCCCAATTTAGTTGTTTAATTTGATACATTTACATAATGAGCTTTTGATGGAAATACAATGAGATGGACATATGGAAGAAGGATCAAAGCTAGGACTAAAAAAAAAAACATGACCGAACCTGCAGTCACACTCTGCTTGTTTAAAAAAGAAGCCCTACACTCACGTATACACACACACACCCACACACACACACACAAACCTGTACATGTCAGCCATATGGTGGAAGATTTTAAAGCAAGTGCATCATCATCATCATCATAACCATTAAGAAATGAGAAATAGTAACAACGCATGAATGAACAGTAGAAATCAGTCTGGGGAGCGACGACAGGCTCGGCTCTGCACCGGGGCAATCGCATCATCCATCGTACATACACGTGGTCAGTGGTGACATCACAGGTGGTGGGGGAACGGGCCGTCATGAAGAAGAACCGGTTCCACAGTACAGTCTCGAAATCGTTGACGTTTTTTGCGTTTCCTTTAACAGCATAAGTTCACATCCAAAATGGCCGATTGTTCCCAGTACACTCGACATCCCTTTTAGAAAAAGATTGTGTTTGAGTCGCACTAAAAAGAAAAAAACTTTTGGCCATCTTGAGCAACCATGCAGTCCTTCTGCCTGGATGCAGGAAGGCGCCCGTTTTCCGTGCAGTCATCGTCTAGCACTTTGCTTTTTTTTTGATGATTCTCGCTGTCGCTCCTCAGCCAACCTGTTATACAAAACACTATACATGCTACGACTCCAGGATTTCTAGAATGTTTGCCATCGTTTTCCTTCACCTCACGAATAATAAGTTAAACATCATGACATGGATTGAAGACAAATCCCTTGAGTGCTTTTCCCTTGACAAACAGGACATCTCGGTCTCGAAGAGAAACGCAGACGTGCTGAGACACGTGGCCGACTCTTACAGCTGTCAGCCCATTAGCGTTTCCCCTGGAACATGCTCACTAATACAGTCGCGCGCTAATTACTTTGGACATCGTTAAGGGTTTTAATCCCATTGATTTGAAATGCCTGCCCTTTAAGACGAGGTAAACATCCAAATGTTTTTTTTTTTTTTTTTTTTTCTTAGATGGCCACCGTTTCCTGTCAATGTCTCTAAATTTAGATAAAGTGTGGCCACTGTGAAGAGCAGTCTCTCTCTGTCCAGATTTAAAATCAGCCACTGCTTCCTTATAAATCTGGCAACTCTAGAGTTTCGCCATCCGCACCAAAGTCTTCCTCATCGTCAGGTGGGAACGGACATGCTGGTGGTTTCCACGGCAACTCAGTGAGGCAGGATGGGTAGAGCTTGGCGACAGCGAGGCGGAATCGGTTACCGAGACGACCTAGGGCACGGTGGGGGATGGGCTGGGGGCGAAGCCACCGCTCTCGTGTCGCGTCATAACGTATTAGCGCGTAGCCACCCTGACGATCGAGTGCGAACAAGCACAACGTATCGAGAAGAACTACAGCCCGCGCGCATACTTCTGATACAGCTGCACCGTCGCCGCCATCGGCAACAGGCAAAGCAGCAACTGCGCGCCATTCATCCCTAATAGTATCGTAAATCTCCACGGCACCATCTCCTCCTCCGCCAACATAGAATATGAGGTCGCCAAGAACAGCAGCGGTGCCAGTGCCTGAGAGGAAGGAGGCAGAGCCTAAGCAGCTTCTTTTTCTCTGGGTCATAATTTCTGTCCACACGTCATTACGCGGCGAGTAGAAAAACATAGCGTCGTGGATAACAATATAGACGCGGTCGTTAACAGCTACGGCAGGCATGTTGTTTTGGCTCAAGGAGCTGTGTGTTGGCAGCGAGCTTGCCACACTCCATTCATCTCTTGAGCGATCGTAACGTTCCATCGTGACGTCGTCGTCATGGCTTCCTCCTACGTCATAGCCACCTCCTCCGATGGCATAGACAAATCCGTGGCAGAAGACGAGAGTGGGGCGTACACGTGCGCTCAACATGAAGGCTTTTGCCACCCAGGAGTTCTGCTGTGCATCCAGCCAGTAGAAACTCTGGACTGCTTTCCATTTGCCATTTTTAACTGGCTGTTCACCTCCAGCAACAAACACATCGTTATCGGGTGTGACGAGCATCCCGAACCTACGCAAGTCCTCAGGAGGGCTAGTCAGCTTGTAGACTTTTTCAGCTTGGGGGCTGTAGCATGTGATTGAGCGTTGTGCATCGTCTGTGCTGCTAGGCAAGGGATGTAAAGATAAATCGTCATCGTTATTGTTGCTAGGCGAGCGGCGCAAATGCAGATTGTTAAATTCAGTAGGAGGGCGATGGAAATCATGATTGTTGTAATCGCTCGCTGAATCCGCGTCCACAAAAATGAGCATTTCCTCCTTTGTCATGCCCAATCGCGGCTTAAAAAACTTGGGCATGGATTTGTACAGTCCCTGTATGACAATGGACTTGTGATTTTGCGGTAGGCCCCGGAACCAGGCACGCTGCGTGATCTCGGCCAAGGCATCCACGCGCACCAGACTAAGCACAGCCGAAAGGTGGCGCTCCCGATGTGCCGCGTCATGCTCGAGCCATAGTGCGGCTGCCTGTCGTACGGTCTCCTCACGCTCTACGTCCAGTGCATCACTGCCCAGCAATTCCAGAAGCAGAGTGTGAGAGAGCTGCAGGAAGGCCTCATCTCGACACACGTGCCGAAAGTTCAGTTCCACCACACGCTGAGCGCTGCGCTTCAGCTCGGCACAGCCAAACGCGTCGGCCAAACTTAGTATACGCACACAGTTCTCCACCGAGAGTGAGCGCAGGAGAAAGTCCCGGCAAGCGCACACCACTCCGTCCACCTTAGAGACAGAAACATGAAAGAGAGGTAGAAAACATACTTAATTAAACACATATGGATTTTGTGTTACAATTAGTTGAACAAGAAAAAAAAAATGCAACTGACTTACTAAGCAAGCAGCCAAATAAGCAACAAAGGACAGTCACCAAATAAGTGACCAGAGACATGCAGGGCCAGACAAGGAGTCAATGAGTTCCTAGGAAAGTAACAATCTCAGACAGTCTCAACTAGGAAAGTTTCCAGAGGTAAGAATTACTTACTGAGGTAAGCAATCACGTTGGGTAGTCTCTAGGCAATTAAAAAGAAGAAATGTTCCCTAGAACTATTATCCAGGTCAGACAGCCCCCTAGGCCAGGAGCCAGGTCAGACAGCCCCCTAGGCCAGGAGCCAGGTCAGACAGCCCCCTAGGCCAGGAGCCAGGTCAGACAGCCCCCTAGGCCAGGAGCCAGGTCAGACAGCCCCCTAGGCCAGGAGCCAGGTCAGACAGCCCCCTAGGCCAGGAGCCAGGTCAGACAGCCCCCTAGGCCAGGAGCCAGGTCAGACAGCCCCCTAGGCCAGGAGCCAGGTCAGACAGCCCCCTAGGCCAGGAGCCAGGTCAGACAGCCCCCTAGGCCAGGAGCCAGGTCAGACAGCCCCCTAGGCCAGGAGCCAGGTCAGACAGCCCCCTAGGCAAGGAGCCAGGTCAGACAGCCCCCTAGGCCAGGAGCCAGGTCAGACAGCCCCCTAGGCCAGGAGCCAGGTCAGACAGCCCCCTAGGCAAGTAACCAGGTCAGACAGTCCTATAGGGAAGTAGTGCCTGATAAATTAACAGTAATAAGTAGACAAGTAACTGTGAGAGAAGCAATCAAGGCAGACTCCAGACAAGTATCCAGGTCAGGCTTTTTCTAATGGGTAACCAGGTCTGACAGACAAGTTATCAGAACAAACAGATCCTAAGTAAGTAACCAAGTCAGACAAACAACTAATGAAAACAGGCAGTACCTAGGCAAGTAACTGGGTCAAACATTCCTTAGCTAAATTAGCAACATAGGCAATTCCCAAGTACATAACGAATACAAGCAGTAACAGGGTAAGTATCCAGACCAAACCTCTTCTTGTAGGAAAGCAGAGCATATAGCCTTTAGGCATGTGACAAGCATAGACAGGTCTTAAACAGGTAACCAGAGCAGACAGTCCTTAGGTCAAAGTAAACAAGCCAGACAGTTCCTAGGCAGGTAACAAGAGCAGACAGTCCCATAGTCATTAGGCAGATAACAAGAAGACACCATTCATAAAGGATAACCTGGTCAGACAGAGAAGATATCAGAACAGATGGGACCTAAGAAAATAACTACATCAGAAAATGAATGAATGACACAGACAGTCACTAGGCACATAACCAGAGACAGCAGGTAATCAAGTCAGACAGCCGTTAGACAGGTGACCAGAGCAGAGCACTGTGCGTGTGTGTGTCATACCTGTAGAAAACAAGCCGTTTCATACAGTATCTCAACTGTACTGTGTGTGATTTCCAAATTTCCTGTGTAAGCATATGCAATGATGGTTTGCAGTGTTATGGGATCCACGTTCCTAAGGTGGACATGTGACTGTTTGCTCTCACTCAGTCCACTCATGAACATTGCCCTGAAACACACAAAGCAAAAATTAATTTAACACTACTCCTCCGCAGAAAAAACAGCTGAAAGTCAGCAGAAATACACACACACACACACACGTTTGTGTGCCTATTGTCCTACCTGAAGTAAGAGCTGCATGTGGCCAGGATGATTTTATGGCAGTGGAACTCATGGTCCTCCACCAGCAGTGTGATGTCAGTTAGTAACTTTTCCTCATAGAACAATTTCAGTTGGTCAAGAACAGAGACAGCGAACTGCGAGTTCACCGAGCGGGCTTCCCCTTCCTCCGACATCCTCACGTCCCATCAGTCAAAAAAAACAGGAAATCTTCACAATTTTGTTTTTAACTAGAGAAAGATTCCTCAGAAGTTACAAGTCAGATGTATAAGAATAAGTGGTGGAAGACAGTCTATCGTTGTTCTTCTCAGAGTGTATGAGGTGTATGAGGTTTGCTCGCTACATCAGTGCTGTACGAGGTCTGGTGTCTGTAGATAAAGACAAAATAATAAAAAAAATAAATCAGAAAAATGCACATACGTGTACAGAATTTCCCCTCACACGTTCTTCATCAGTAACACATTAATAGTACAAGTTCAATAATAGTTACTGGGTTACACACCTCTATTGACCTGACTGGCTGCATTCTAAAATCAACATCACATACAAGTTAAAGACCATTCCTCATGTTTCAGCATCAGAGCTCTGGTGGTGTTGATTTGTATCGGTTTGGTATTTAACAGCCAGAAGAATATCAGAAGCTTCATCACACAAATTTAATGTCTGACCATTTATTTTTATCAAGTGCATCTTTCACAGATCTTCTCCAGACAGATCGAACACAGTGGACATCGCTACATTGTTTAACACACACATGATTCACCTGACCCAATGTTTTTTTTTTTTTTTTAAAGCAAGTATATTGTCTCTTTTATACTCTCTCATATGTCACTGTCATTGAACTGAGACAATTACAGACAAAGAGAGAAAACTGAGAAAGAAACAGAATGACAGAGACAGGGAGATGAATAAACAGAAACAGAAGACAGAGAAAAATCAGAGACCCCGGAGAAAAACTGGCGTCAGTGACGGCAATAAAGAGACAGACGGAGATGGACAAACAGAAAAAGAGAGACAGAGAGGAAAACAAACATCAGAGAGAGAGTGAAAAAGACAGACCAACAGAAGAGAACAGAAAAACAGAGAGTTGGACAAACAGAAACCAGAAAAAGACCAAAAGACAGAGAGGATAACAGAGACATTAGAGAAAAGGGCAGACTGGCTGTAACAGAGAGGAAAGTGGAGATGTCAGACAAAAAAAAAAAAGAGAGAGAAACAGAAGGACAAAGAGCTGAAATGTCATGGAGAGCAAGAAAGACAGCCAGATGAACAAACAGAAAACAGGAAGGGAGAAAGACAGATGAAAACAGAAATGTCAGAGACAGAGGGACAGGAGCGAGAGAGAAAAAGCAGAGACGTCAAACAGAAAGACAGATGGGAGAGACAGATTAACCGATGCCATAACGACGTTTAACACCTCAGTCAACGCCATGTGAAGTCACGTGACACAAATAACGTGCTTCGTTAGAATACTCAGACGGACAGGAATCCTGAACGTTACTGGATTTTTTCCCACCACTAAATAACGGAGCTGCGCACCGGGCCGTTAGAGCACGCGCTAAAGCTAAAAACACATACACAGATACAAGAGCGGGTCTGTAAGCAAGTGACTCAAATAAGGCACTCTTTAACTTCAATTTGACGTTTATAATCCTTACAAGACGTCTAAACACACACACAAATACAGAAGTGGGATAAATCAGACGACTTCCTCAGTGTTTCGCTTCAGTAGGCGCGGCTCGCCCTGGGACCGATACACGAGTTAGCGCTAAAATACAAACACACACAAGCTAAAGCGGAATTACATCTTATAATTACACTATGAAAACAGTTACAAAAAGTTCCGAAGCAAAAAATAACTCTTCTTATCTAGGATAAAAAAAACTAGCAGACCTGAGGCGCAGTCATTACAGGCAAAACAGAAATATTAGCGGGCTAATCAGTTAGCAAAGATTAATAAAAAAAAAACACACACACATTACGTAAACTTACCTCAGTGATCCATAAATTCCTTCTCATTTAAAGCAACCTTTCAAATCCAACCAAGAAATAAAATATTCAAACCCTATTTTTACGCCTAATCGCCTCACACACGCTAGCAAAAACAGCTAACGTACAGACGTTAGCGCGCTAGCTACTTGCTAGCAAACAAAACCGACAATTAAAATAAACTAACGCTAGCTAAATATACAATATTCATATATATGAGTTTTAATTAATACAACTAAACGATTCATTCTGATTAACTGTAATTGACTAACGACTAAAAACACTGTTTATTCGTTCAGGAAGTGCTTACGCTAGGCAGGTAACGCTAGCTAACTCGGTTTAGTTCGGGGGGAAAAAACCCGCAAACGATCAAAATTCTGCGCTTCAGCAATGAATTTGTAGTCACGTTCCGGTTGTAAACATTCACTGAATCGGAACGAAAGTAAGCCGACGAAATGAGCTACATTAACGATATAATTTAGTAAGAAAAACCGTAATATTATTGCGCTAGAACGAGGTGACTCGTGGAGTCGAGCTAAACGAGTCGATTCGTGCCGTGCGAAAGCAGTGCGCATGCGCGGGGGATACGGGCCAGACTCTGCAGTAATGACTGAGAAATTTCCAGCTGCTTTTGCAACAACAACAATAATATTAATAATAATAATAATAATAATAATAATAATGTGAGTGGCTCTTTCCATTCTATGTGTACAAACATAAAAATCTTCTGATCATAGCGAGGCGGCAAGGTGGCTTAGAGGTTAGCACCGTGGCATCGCACCTTCAGGGTCTGGGTGCATTATTTCTGTCTTTGGTTTCCTCCGGGTACTACGGTTTCCTCCTGTAGTCCAACGACATGCAGATTAGTTTATAGTGTTCCCAAATTGCCCAGAGTGTAAGTATGTGTCTGCAATGCATTGGCACTCCGGCACAGTGGATTGGTGGGTTTCTTCTGGGTACTACCTTTTCCTCCCAAAGGCTAATTGGCCTTCCCAAATTGCCCATAGTGTGTGTGCCATCCCATCCAAGGTGTACCCAACATCGTGCCATAAACTAAGTCTCCTGGGATAGGCTCCAGGCTCCCTGCAACGGCTTTATTTATAGTGAGTGATCATAGCGGGTCTCAGTACAATAGAATCTCAGCATATGAATGCCCTCCCTTATGAATAAAAATTTTGCAAGAAATTTGAATCAGAATACGGAGCTTTTTCAGCATAATGAATGACCAAACTGAACTGAACTGAACAAATCGATGGCTAAGTTGAACGCTTAAAACTTATTTGTGTCAATGTAAAGCCAAGCGAAAGCATGTGTTCAACTGCAAAAAGATGACCAAAAAAAAAAACCCACATAAAAACACTTATCTGTGTTTTTATGTGTTTTTTTTTTCTTCACCTTTTTGGGTGGCTGAAACGGATTGTCTGCATTTATATAATCTCCTGTGGGAAAAGTCTTAACTCAACACACATTTTTTCACCTTAAGAAATCACCTCCAGATCGAATTAAATTCATATGCAAAGATTCCATTGGCAAATATAACCTCAGACAAATAACAACATATAACTTTTTTATTGAGCCATTATTTACTTAATAAAAGTCTCTGACATTGTTTTGACCAATTCTTCTTAACAGAATTGCTTCAGTTCACTGTACTATACTAAGACCTTCACAGTCACAAAAGTACAGTTGTCATTCAGCTTCTCTGGAATCTTTTCACAGTAGTTTCAGGTTGTAACATTCTGTTGGTTGTAATATGTTTCTAGAGTGACAGCTCACATACAGGGACTCATATAGCTGACACTCCTTGTAGTCAAAAGTGGATTAGATTTGTTAATCTGCATGGATGAAGGTACGCACTTGGTGAACAAAAAAATCTCACTTTTGGACATCAATAAAATGACCACAGGAGGAGTAAGGTTCATGCTGAGTGTGTGTGTGTGTGTTGTGTGTGCTTGTGTGCCCTGCAATGGATTGGTACCCTATCCAGTCCCCTGGAACCCCCCTGTAGAGAATAAACATTATAAAGAGTGAGTGAGTGAGAAAGCATTTATCTTGACTTAAATTGCCAGTTTTTAAATTTAAATAGCCAGTTACATTTGTCACTAAGCATGACACTTGACATACTGTAGTTTTTTGGATAAACTCTTTCTCATGATGTAACTTTGCTAGTGTGTTGAAGCATTATCATAGCATCATGTCAGCTGTCACGATAGCTGTGCTGCAGCATTGTTTGCTCTATATCATAGTCATTTGTCCATATAAAGTTTATGAACCCAAGAAGCCCTAAGAACATACATTTGCTAACATATTAGAATTACTTAAATCGATCCCTAAATCAAAATGCAATATTAGGTAATGTCACCTCCCTTGTTAATTTGTTAATTAAGTTATGAACCTCCTTGGTCGTGTTATGTAAAAAAAAAAAAAACTGTTGCTAAACTCTTGTTTTTGTTTGCTGCGTTTATGTGCTAACATTATCTTTTGATAATATTGTATTGTTTAATTTAAAGATGACAAGACGCATTGGTTCGGTTTGTTTAGTCGCCGTTGCAACATGAGCGTATTGAAGAGAAGGGTGTATTTGTTCAGCTGCTGAGTTCAAATATTAACAATCTTGATAACCCAAATTTCAGAACGGCTAACTAGACCTGTGTGTACAGTTACAGTAACAGGATCAGGTATGTGAGAGAAAGAATGAAGGTGAATATACCATTTCACCCACCAGAGGGCGACATTCACTTATAGCTGAATGATATGATACGACCTTTACAATGATTAATTATGCATTTTTACTTATGGTTGGGAAGATCATTCTTTAAAACACGTATCGAACATTTCTGCGTTCTTTTGATAATGATTTTAAAAATATGTATGTTTTTAGTAGTGACACTTCCAGCTGTTTTCAGTGAGTCAGATCATTTGACTCAGTTCATAGTTAAACGTCGAATCTTTTGATTCAATCAAATTCTTTACCCTAAACCGACAAAGTTGACGAGTATGTGTCGCTATTACTGTTTCTTTAACAGTCAAAGTAATTAACAAAATATTACTTTGCGTTGCATTTAGCCTGCTCTCAACGTGAATTTAAAATGTCAATACATTTTTTTTAACTTTTTTTTTTTTTTTGGTTTACTCTCTATACATATTATTAAAATAAATAACTATTAATGAATTTATAAATCGATTGTAATCATAATGATATAACGTGTGCATACAGAGTGCATATAAGGAAGTTTACTGACTAGTTTAGTGACGTTATTTGTGAAGAGAAAAAAAAAATCAATAAATGTGTGTATTATAAATGCAGCATTTCTTCATCTTGTCGTTGAAAAATACAATGAACACAATGCCTCTACCAGAGCATTTTTCAGAGCCGTGGAAACTTCGAGAAACGAGACTTGACGTGTTCATTAGTGCGAACAGGTGACGCTAATCGCCTCCACGCGCCTTCCGGACTCGGTGCCCGCGCGCGCTTTTCTTTTCACGCCATTTAGCGGGTGATTTTAGGTTTTTGGATTGGTTTGGACCTGGTGGGAAAGTTTATGTTCCTGTGTGGTATCTGTAACTTGTTTCTCCTCTAAACGGAACGCGTTTTCAGAGATAAGCGGACGCACATGGACGGTAAACGCTAACGCTGCAGTTGACTGACGTTAACGCTGACATCACCTCAGCCACTCTCTCACTCTTCACACACACACACACGGATTATAATCAGTGTACAAACACGTCAGCTGTAATAATCTGATTTTTAAATGATTTGTAGAATGAACAGGGTATAAATTAATCCTGTCCTGTGTTAGAAACACCAGGTGTTTTGATGAAGAGAGTGAATCTTAACACGTTGTTAGCATAATGATTTAACTAGCATTTAACAGAAGTGAAAGTAAATACTTTATCAGCATTATTAGTTTCTTCAAATGAACATTTTATTTGTCACATACACAGCAATCTTCATATTTATTTATTTATTTATTTATTTCAATCTTCATATTTATTTATAAGTATTGATCTTAAAGTTTGTGCAAGCTTCTAAACACACATGACCTGTAAATGTTGCTTAATCTTTTTTTATATATATAATACAACTCTTTTCAGGTTTGTCTTTTCATGCGAAAACTAAATTAGCCCAGTTGAATCTTAAAGTGACAATTTAAGATAATTAAAAGATTTTTTTTTTTTTTTAAGTTTCGGACACTACATCAATGGGCATGAAATTGTGTTTAGAAAATGTTTCTTTTGATGTTTTTCACAAACACATCCAAAAATATTAATGTTTATGCATATATTAAAAAAAAAAAAAAAAAAAACTAAGCATGGATCTGGAGCGGTGTTATGAAAAATGTCCCATACCATGTGTGCTGACTCGGGTTGCGTGTGATGCAGCGGGCAGCTTGAAATCTGATTTGAGTGGGTAGAACATCCAGACTGAGACGCCTCTATAGAAACCTTATTTGAATCTGATTTCAAAGCACCTCTTTATATAGTTAAAATTGGATTAGCAAAAATCTGATTCAGTATGGGTTTTTACTATTCAGGCAAAAGTAAAGCAATCTGATCCCAAAATTACCTTTTATCTAGATATGGCAAAAATCTGATTTGGGCTGTCAGACTGAACAGAGCTTAATTAGTGTGGGTTTAGAGAAGTTTTAGACACTTTCAGTTTGGTTCTAACTGGTCACAGCTGGTTGGTCAGGCTGCTTTTGGCTGAAGCCCATTCTGGTCTGTTCTGGTCTGTTTGTTTACTGTGATGATGACTGAAGTGATGATGAAGCTGGATTTATTTTTAATGGGGTTTAATGGATATTGGGGAAATTATCAGGTTGTTCAAGCTGGTCAGATTGGCTAGCCTGTCTGTTGAGGCAGATAACATCTGGTCATGCTCGTTTGTTTAAGGGTATTGGACACTTGAAGGTTGGTTCCTGCTGGTCTTGGTTCAAGATGTTTCATTTGATGTTTTTGACATCCTACAGTAGATGACCAGCTAATCTATGTCATGCTAGAGGTGTATTGGGCAACCAACTATATGATGCTGGGAGAGTAATTTTACCACAGGAATGACATGGATATTGGTTTATTTGAGGTGTATTACAAAAATGGTAATAGAAAGTAGAGTTTTGCCCGGCACCCCAGATATATATACATACATTTGTGTGTTTGGACAACAGAACCAAGCAAATCCTCTCAGCCTGCAGCAGGTGAACGTTCCAGTCATCCCAGGCCGTTCTTCTATGTTCAACCAGCAGTGCAGCCATTCTATACATATCAGTGGCACATGAATCACCCTTACGGCCACCATGGCTTCCCTGGATCGGGTAAGACACAGCAAACCATGATGTATGTGAAGATATTTAGTAAGGAAATCTCCGTAAAAAGTGGGTTAGCAGACATTCATTTTGTTACACATAAGAGTGGGAAAAACAGCTGGATGACTGTAGCCAATAATGAAAGTCTGAGCTAATGTATATGGAAGTAACCAGATAACATTCAGTCTCAGTCTGGAACAGAAGAATTTTAATCAATTGATACAGGAGCAATAATTGAGTGATTTAGTTTATATTAGCTTAGTTTATTTTACTGTATTTGAGACATAAAAGTCTTTTGTGTGACTTAAATTTTCATATAAACATTTAATCATAACCATTTAATTTGTTTTGTTTTCTAAAAGTGATTTTTCTTTTTGGTGTTTTCTGTCTTTTCCCTCCCAGCCTTCCATTTTAGTCGTCCCTATATGCTCCCTTATTCCTACCTGCAGTATCCAGGTTACGTCATGCCTCACTCCGCCATGCATCCCGTGGATTACCGTAGAATACATGAGCGAAACTTCCCTCACGCCCCCGCATGTGATGCCCCGCTCCGACAGTACCAACACGGCCACTCCGCTCAGAGGGAGACGACGTGTGCTGGAGCCCAAACGGACCCAAGCGAAGCCTTAAATAAACTCATTGAATGTTTGGATCAGCTGCGTGCCAGTGACAGTTCTCAAACATCAGGAAGTCTGTCACCTTTACCAAAGGAAGCAAAATGTGATGAAGAAAGTGGAATCATGGGAAAGAAGCTCATTAGTAAACCCAATGTGGTAGAAGAAGATAGAGATACAAGCTGTAGTCGTGTTGGACATGTCACTCAAGAGGACGATTCATCTCTGGCTTCAGAAAAGGAAGAAGAAAACAATGAGAGAGTCTACCAAGACTGCTCAGAGAGTCAGTCGGACTCACCAAGTGGAAGTTGTCATGAGAAAACCAAGGATGAGAAAGTCCAAGATGGCGTGATGGTACAACCCAATGGGGAGATGAAGTGGGATGGGTGTATGGCCAGTCCACCATCATTCCAGTCCTCTCCTGTACGTTCTTCCTTAACCAAAAAGGATGAAGATCAAAGTCTAATCCAGAAACCAGAAGATATTCCGTGTTGTATTCTCCACTTGCCGTTTGAGAAGGTGCTGTCTTCTGGAATTTATGAAGCCAGCATTACTTCTCCATCCCTCGGGTCACCATTAAATTACCCTTATCATCCTCCACAGTTAGCTCACGAGCGCGTCAGTGTCTTGAGTCCGTCCCTCGATGAGCTCTCATCTCATGATGAGCTGCTCTCTACTGATTTAGACGACATCGACCTGTTTCCAAGTCGTATGTACGCCAGGGGGAGACTTGCCGAGGTCACGTCTAAGAGATGCCACGGTTCCGATCTGTGCTTGCTTTATCCCAAGAGACTGACGTGTGCCACTTGCGGATCGCACACCTTTAAGCAGCTGAACCGGACCAAAACCTGCCGTTACGAAGATGTAGAAGATTCGGACGAGGTCGAGGGCCAACGTCGTCTACGAAACACATCGGGAAAGGGTCACTCAGCCAGGAAAACACACTTGCTATTAAAACAGAAGCTCAGGGCCGCACATCACAGAGAGACGACGGAAAGTCAGCATGAATCATCACGGTCTGAGCATCTGTGCTGTGAGTCGTGCACATGCTCAACAGAGAAGAACTCCAGAGCAGCTAGCGCTCGCCTAGGTAAAGAATAGCATAGATGTGAAACTTTCAGTTGCTGGTGCCGCTAATGCCACGTTTCTTTCATGTTTGAGTAAAAAAGATTAAATTAGGTTTCAGGCTTTAAATAATTTCTTTAATTCTGCAAATAGACAGACATATTTGTTGTTACAACAAAGGGTTAATCATTATACTCTGACTTTTTGGGTCTATGCAGTAATGGACAAATTAGATTGATGCACAAATTAGATTTGCGTCGTCTTGCTTTGCAGAGCGACGCTACCGACTGACCTCAGGTCAGCTGCTGAGGGATGGTGTTGGAGTAAACACCAGAGCAAAAACGTGTAGAGCTCAACCCTTACCACAACGACCACGTAAATAAGCCTTCATTCAATCTTCTTTTACGAACAAGCAAACAAATGAATTGATGTTTGTAATTTGTATTTTACACATTACCTTGCAACACTGTGTGTGTGTGTGGCCTTGAATATTAAGCACATAACACTTTGATTATGAGTTGGCTATATGGTTAAAATAACCACTTGACGTTGTGTTCTACAGAGAGACTGGGGCAGAGAAAAGCTCGCTTTAAACCACCACTGTGTCAGGGCTCGAGAAATGAGGAAGAAGGTGATAATGATGAGGATGAAGAGGAGGCGCAGGAAGTGCTTCAGTACCACAGGGCAAAAGGCAGGTGTGATTTCACCGCCTCGTGATTTTCTTCCTAATCTTCCTTTATTTTCAGTTGTTTCATAAAAGTTTCATCAAAATTTTTCTTTAATACTGCACAAGCTATGGCTGGAAACAATGTTGAATGATGTTTATATTTTTAGTTTTTTGGCATCACTTCATTCTTTTTTTTTTTTTTTTTTTAAGATAGATTTAATTTCATCATTGGATTCTGTATCTGCTGCACCATTTTAGTGAGACCTGCAGTGTGGACCTTTTGGTTTTATTGATGCATTTCTTTGTTTTAACATTTTATAATTTTTCTTTCTGTTCCTTTATTTATCTGCTTCAGTATTTAAAATGAATAAACTGTTTTGAGATGTTTATTTTAGGATTTCTTTGCTTATTATTATAATATTCTTTTCTTTCTTTCTGTCAGAGGTTCTTAGCGCTTCTGTCTTTCTCTCTTCATTTCCATCTCTTATCTCTAGTTATCTCTAACTTTTCTTTTTCCTTCTTTAGTTTTGTCACCTGTCTCTCTCTCGCGCGCTCTCACTCTCCAATCGTCTGTCTACATTGTGATGTAAAGTTGATCTATGGTTCCTTCTTTTCCAGGGGCCTCTAAAAGAGGGGGACCGCGATGCTAAACATCACCAAAGTTCACGTCATCTTCAAGAGAGAGACTGTAAATGCACGTGTTGTTTTTTGTGTTTGGCTTTGTTGAAAGTGAGTTTCGGGTTGCACAGTCGCCATGGTTGCAGTTCACCACGTGTAACCTCCCAGCACCTCCTGCACCTGTGTTCATATTATATCCTTTTTTTTCTCAGACGCTTTATTTCAGAATGAGCATCACGGCTAATAATTTTGTGTCTGGATTCTCTGTACATATTCCAATAAAGTGTTTATATGGGTGACACGGGTCTTACTTCTAATGTGTACTTTTAAAATCTTATGTATAAGGGAACTAAATAAATAAACAAATGTAATTAAAAATACTACTATATATGTAACAGACTCCTTAGACATTCAGAGGTACCAAACTCTACTTTTTCATGCTACTAGATTGAAACTGTCCGAGTATCTTTTTTTCTGAGTGTACATTTAAGCTGCATTAGCAGTAAACAAAATATAGTTATGTACCATGAATATGTTTTAAGATGCCAGGCTCGATTCCCGTCTCTGTGTGCATGGACATGGCATGTTCTCCCCGTGCTTGGTGGCTTTCCTCCGGGTACTCCGGTTTCCTCCCACAGTCCAAAGACATGTAGGTTAGGCTAATTGGCGTTCCCAAATTGCCCTTAGTGTGTGAATGAATGAGTGAGTGTATGTGTGTCAGTGCCCTGCGATGGATTGGCACCCTGTCCAGGGTGTACCCCGCCATGTGCCCTAAGTCAACTGGGATAAGCGCCAAGCCCCCCGTGACCCTGAATACAGGATTAAGCGGTATAGATGCTGAGTGAGTGAATATGATTTAGGATATAATGATGCATCTTTCCGTTTAGATTTATGGAGATAGCATTGTGGAAATCTGAATTTAACTCTAGCTCCATAATGACAATGTAGAGTAAAAACCATTACAATGATAAGTCATTACAGAACCTGGGTATTAAGGAGTAAAGACGAACACGGTTTGTGTTTTACACGATGCTCAGTATGAGTATGAGTCATGAAGAAGAATGAGCACAAATCAGTGTTCATGATTGCAGCAGCAGTTCCTTAGGGGCAGGTAGATCAATGGCTAAGACGTTGAACTTAGCTGGGTAGGAAGATCTCAAGTTTAAACCCCAACATCACCAAGCAGAGCACTGTTGGGTTTTTGAGCAAATCGTCTAACCTTCATCTGCTCAGATGTATAATAAGATGAATGTAAGTCGTTCTGGATAAGGGTGTCTGCCAAATGCCATAACTGTAAATGACATCTACAGTTTCCAGGTTGTATTACAAACACATTTGTATAGACAAAATCACGCTTCATTCAGCTAAAGTATAGCATATAAACAATATTCTACAGTTAATGAGTTGAGCTCTCCTGTTTGTCTACAAAAAATAAATAAATAAATCAGTCATGTCGATTGGCTGCAATGTGGCTGCATTTGTTTCTGAGCTCAGCCAATCACAAGGCTTGCTCTTAGCCAATCACTGACTCCACCTCATTTAAGCTCAGGTGAGCGACCGTTTTGGGTGTGTGTGTTTTTTTTTTTCTTCTTTCCCATTGTGAAAGACACAAAAGCTACTTGTGTGAGTATGTGGTTTCTCTACATTACATCATATTTGTTCTAGCAGTTTTGTCAGTTAATGTCAATAACTAACAGGTTGCTTTGATTTTCCTCAGATCTTTGGTTTGAAAATTAAAGATATGGTTGTTGCAGCTTCCCAGCATCCACCTGGTGTTGAATCTCATGCTCAAAGCATTCCACCTGGGGTGACCCCAGGGCAGGGGGCTCGACATGCTGGCCCTGGGCCGTACAGAGGACCCAATCCGAGTCACCTGGAGCGTCAACAGCAAGGCAACTGGCCCTTTTTCTACATGCAACCCACTCAGCCTTACTTGCCCTGCCAGTGGCCCATGCCAATGCCTTATGTTCCCTATGGAGGCTTTCCTGGTTTGGGTAGGTGTCTGGTCTGGTTAGTTTGGTTAGTTTGTTTTTCTAAGTTTTTCCAACTTAACATGGCAAAAAATCTGGCTTGCTAGTTTAACTTTTCCACTAGCTAATGTCTTTTTAGAAAAATAAACAATTATCATAATCCTTGTGTGAGCATAATCCTGTCAATATGGCCTTAAAGCCTGCTTAGCTTCTTTAACCTGACAATATATTAATGCTTGTGTCCAAGGTTATGGCATGGTGTTGCCACCCTTCCCTCCTTCTTCATATGTAGAAGCTCCTGGCTACATCCTTCCTCACACCCAGCTGCACATGGTTGACTACAGACGCATGATGGCCCCTCATCTGGCACCTGCGATGTCCTACCAGGCTCGCCGTTTCCGCTATCAGCACACAACACCATCTGGTCGAGTCATGGTCAGTTCAGAAGTTCAAACTGAGCCTGTTTGTACTGAGTCTTTGCAACAGGCCTGCAATGTTGCTACAAGCTCCTCTGAATCTGGAACTACAGGCCCGAGTAGTGTCTTCTCATCACCTAGACCAAGTGAAGACACTTCTTGTGTTGAAAAGGGCTGTGAAGTTTTGCCAAGCAAAATGGCTGGGGAAACATGCAAAAATGCTACTGTGCAAAGTGGTGGTATTCTTTTCCAAGCGGAGGAGGTGCGTATTGAGTGTAGTAGATCCCCTTCTGCTGTCAAGATCATGCGTTCCAAGGAGACCACTGAGCTAGCCAGCAATGCAGATGGTAAGCTCTTGCAGTGTAATGTGGGTTGTGCTGAAGATGTGGTCTTGAGGTGCTTTCAACCGCTTCCATTTGGGGATGATGAGGAAAGGGAAGGTGCAAAAGACATGAGCCCCTTGGAGGACCCTTGCCCTGATATTGTAATGGTTTCTTGTCCCTCAAATGGTTCAGTAAGCACACTCGAAGGCTCAATTGTTGCACCTGTTGAACCAGTTAACAGTACATTGGTTGCTCAAGGAGATCCCAACTTGGTCAAAAGTGCTCAGGATATCTGCGGAACCTCAAAAGACATTCTCTTCAAAATCCTGCGGTTACCTGTTGACCTGCAGTGTTTGGATGAGTTGCAGCAGATGGAGGCTTCCGTCTGGTCTGTAGAGTCACTGATGCCTTACATACCTACTTCTGAGTGGATGATGCAAAATAGCCTTTTGACCCCTGGGAAACCATCCCTTGGCACAGTAATGGAAGTTCCTGCTGAGGATCCTGTACAATTGAATCGTTCACCAGCAGAATCAACACCACCTTTGCTGGAAGCTGGAACAGTGACTGAACTTGACGCCCAAGACTTGGTGACCTCTCTTGAATTGCTTCCTTCAACCCATCTACTAACAAACTTTAGTAATGCATATTGCAATGAACTATCCTCTAATCTTGAAAAGATAAATGATCCTAATAACTGGGCAAAGGAGCAACCTGAAGCACACCAGTCTGGAGAAAAGCCAAATGCTCCTCCGAAAAAATTGAAAGATGAGATGGACAACCAGAGTATTATGATCTCTGGGTCCGAGCAGGAGAAATGTGCAGCACGTTTATTTCCAGATTCACCTCGGAAACACAAAGTGCGTGTATGTAAAAACTGTTCGGTGAAACACGGTAGTCCAAGTAGCAAGGCTGACTCCATGAAACGACACAAGGTTTCCCATTTAAAGGGGGATAAGGTAAAGGCTCTGTTGTGCGGCACATGCAAGTGTGATCCTGAGAAAAAGGCTAGGTACAACGCGGCTGCTATCACGGCCAACCTCAAGTCAAGCATGATCGATGAACTGGGTGAAGTCTCTGAAAATTATATACATTCTTTAAAAAAGTGCTCAAAAAAGTTGTGTAGTAGTCAAACTCCTAATTTGGGCAAACATTTGGAGAAATGCCCCATGTCCCAGCAATCCAAGCTGAGAGAGCAGAATTGCTCATGTGAAGAGAGGGCTTCAAATTCCACATCAGCATGGAACAAGAATGGACATAGCCAGCATGGTGACCTCACTTGGGAACGAAATGAGGAGAACCTGGCTATTTCAGCGATGGACAGATGGAAGGATAGTGAGCAGAGATTTGGTGATGGTAGGGAGTCTTCACCATGATGTCCATACTTTTTTTTTTTTTTTTCCCTTTCCTTTCTTTCCTTCCCTTTTGTAATCATTTGCTGTTCTTGCCTTTTAGAGAAATGGAGAGGAAGTATGCAAGTGTCGGACAGCGAGAGTACCAAAAGCGGAGGAAAGACGAAGACCCGCAATAAACAAAAACAATCTTCACAATCACTAGGTAAGTGAAGATCATTTGGGGTGGGGATTTTTAAGTGAGCTTAAGAGTTGGTAACCTCTTGCATACATTGAAATAAATGTGTACAGAGGATAAACTGTAAGTCTTGCCACGATGCAAGAATGTAACTCTATTCCTCATTTAACATGTTCCATGTCCTTTTCTTTTCCAGAAGTTCACAGACGAGACACAAGATACTAAAGACACTATTTGCACAGTGACCAAATGGACGTGGGCACGTTTTAAGATCACGTTTTAAATGTCACGTAACTTTTTTTTCCACTTCGACTAAATAATCACAACTCACCATTTTATACAGTGAACGAATAAAGCACTTTTGACGTTTCTATAAACTTTGATTGTGATTTATCTTGCACACCATTTTCACATCCTATTTGTGTGGGACAGCTCAGTTCAAAAGCTCCTAAAGTGGAAAGCTAGACAAGTTTCAGCTGGGCCTTGTTCATGCAGAAGTTTTGAATCTATCTAGGATTTAATTACTGTTTTGAACTAGAGTGATTGCATAGCATCAATAATGGTCGGACAGTAGCTGTATTAGTGATGACCTTGTGGCTTGGTAACTTAACACATGTTAAATGACAATTTTATTATTATTTTTTTTTTTCCTTCTCCCCACCCGTTAAGGTCATGGGTATACAAACACAAAGGAGACTCTGCAAGTCTGGCTGACAAGATGGTTCTAAACAGTATGATTGCTGTTCGTAACAAATTTGTTGCACCACTGATCTAATTAGCATTAGGTAAATATCTCACCCGGGATGACCATAATCAGTAACGTTGATCTGAATAAGTAGTGTTGAATGATCAAATTTAAGCACATTGTCTCTGGCAGTTTAGTGAAGGCCACTGGCTTCTCCTGTGGATGGCTCCAGCTGGTTTGCTTGAGGATGTGGTGACTGAATGACCATGAAAATGGCCTTGGACTTGGCTGATGCAGGCAGCTTTTTCTGTGACTGCAGGTGCCTGATTGGTTGGGAGTGAAATTGCCAGTTTGTACCCGAGCCCCCATCTTTTGAAGT
Organism: Clarias magur; assembly: GCA_013621035.1. Classification (NCBI taxonomy): domain Eukaryota; kingdom Metazoa; phylum Chordata; class Actinopteri; order Siluriformes; family Clariidae; genus Clarias; species Clarias magur. The sequence continues at coordinate 182,131 of QNUK01000671.1, read as the reverse complement.
GGATTTATGTTGATTTAAATACTTTTCATGTATAATTGAGCGTTTGATCTTGTAAGCAGAAATGTAGCAGGGACCGATTTATGGTCATGCTATCTAATATCACTCAAAAGGATGGGTGCCCTGTTGAGCCTGGTTCTTAAAGTTTCTTTCTATTGCCATCTCGGAGAGTTTCCTTGCCACCTTCTGCTTGCAAACTGATCATTCAAATTTCAACTCCTTTTTCCCATTGTTAAAAGCACTATACAAAAAAACTAATTTAAATCTGTTGTAAGATCAAGTTTATATGTTCTACTTATGCAGGAATGGAAGCTTCTCCAGAATTCATTACACTCTGACGCAATTACTCCTTCTCTGACGAGCTGCACTTAGGACTCCTGAGCTCCCAAGGATCCAGAGCCCCTCTGGACCTGCCTGACTCATCGCATAGAGGCCCCATGTGGGTGGTCTGCTTGGGATGCGTGTGGTACTGTAACTGAGGACGGGTCCACATCATTATGAAAATGGTCTTGGACTCGGTTGATGCCGACAGCTGTTCTCTGAAGACTTGTGAATGCAGTTGCTAAATAGTTCAGGATTCAGCCTCCAATGTACTGGACTCCATATCGACTTAAGCACATCTTTTCTACTGAACCTCCAGCCACCCAACACACACAGTATGACTGCTATCCGTTATCATCCAAATGAGGATGGGTTCCCTGTTGAGTCTGGTTCCTCTCAAGGTTTCTTCCTACTGCCATCTCATGGAGTTTTTCCTTGCCACTGTCTCTTTCAGCTCGCTCACCAGAGACCATCGGATCATTTTGATTTATACGATATTTCCTCACACATTTCAAACTCAAACAAACTCACCCAGGGAGAACATGCAAATTCCATGCACACAGTCCCCGAGGTGGGAATTAAACATGGACCCCGAATGTGCAAAGCAAGAGTGCTAGCCACTGTGCCGCCCATTTCAAAACCGTTTTAATATTTTTTTTGATTCTGTAAAGCTGCTTTGTGACAATGACCATTGTCATAAGTGCTATAAAAAATCAAACTGAATTGAATTTCATTTTAAAAGCATACTATTTGAATTGCTTTTAGGGGACAGAATATGGCTCTTTGCATGTTCGTTTGTGGGAAAGATTTAAACTCCAGTTGTAAAAAGACTTGTGTTTATTATCAAGAGTATGAAAATAGACGTACAATAAAATACTATACATAGGGCATGCTGGGTCAAAAATCGTTTTCAGCGTTGCTAATCTTTAGCTAAACACCAAACTAGCCCTAACTCATTATACAGATGTAAGACCATACATACACACGGTGTAACTTCATCCTTCAGTCTCGCAGTCTGAGTGAGCACATTTCTGAACAAATATTTTATAGCAACTTTTACAAAAGTAAATAAATTACACAATCCAGACATGAATTTACAGAGTCTCTCTCAGGTCTGCATTTTTTTCCCCGGCATTACTAACAATTAAACGTCTTATAGCTAATATATTTTTATTTCCTGTTTTTTTTTCTCCTCACGTGTCATTATGATCCCATGATAGGATTTTAAATGAATAATTGATAAGTGAATTAAAATCAGAATTATAATTTGCTTTTTGTTTAACAGTGCGGTGAATTATTTTCGAAAGGTTGTAATTACCGAGTCAAATCAAATTGTGGTAACGTTTGATATCTTGTGGTCAACCGAATGAATTGTTTCCAAATGAATCCCAAAATCACATCAGTTAAAAGCCTGAGATCTTATGATCCACTGAATCATTTAACTTGATTCTTAAATCACATAATAACAAAGTCTGAGATTTCACGACAAACTGATTCATTATTTAGGCAATCAATAAATCGATTAACTCCGTGAACAACATAACAAACATGTCATTGTTCCTGAATCTCACTATCATCATTATTTCCAGCGTTCTTCTGCACATTGCTGCTAAACGTTGCTGTGGCTCGTGCCGTACAGCTGTGCGAGTGTGTGAAACTTCGGCCCCCAGCCATCTAAATAATCATAATCAAGCTCGTTATCATCGCTGGACTGCAGCGAGCTGAGCGACTCGGCGACGGACCCCTCGCCTTCGTAGGCGTACGTCTGCAGCGAATCATACGGCGGCACTTCCTCATCCAGATCCACCTCACAGAGCTTGGATAGCATGTAACCGTACACATTCCTGCCGCTTGCCGTAGTGCTGTACGTGTTAGCATCCGTCTGAGGCACGTAGCACGACAGGCTGTGGATCTCGGGTTGCTTTTCCTGTCGTAGCTTTATGTAGTTTGCTTTTACATCCTTCACATCACCATGTCGCGGTTTACTGTCATTTAAGACCAGTTCGGCGTAGCTCAGTGGCTCCGTGTGCGTCTTCCACAGTTTGGTGATATCGAACGCCGCAGTGTCTTCTTCACCGCCGCCTTCGACATCATAATGGACGATGTTTTCCCGCACATTTTCTTCCTCGTCGCTGGGGAAAGGTTTTTTAACGCTGCTGCTTAGGAACAGCATGAGCACTAGCATCACTGAAGAGAGGGAAAAAGCACAATCACAACACCATAGATAAATAGATAATGGATCTATAATCATAGATACCCCCCAAACTCTATTCTACACTGCACCCTAAAGACTATGCTATAACCCCTACACCCTAAACACTACACCCTAAATTATATTCCTTCAACCATACCCCAAACTGTGTCGGACACAGATCCTCCAGGGCCTGGCTTGGATCAATTCTTTACCCTAGACAGTACACCCCTAAATACTGTGCCATGAGACTACACCCTAAACCCTTCACCCTAAATACAACGCCAGGACCCTACATCCTAAACTCTATGCCCTAAAATCTAAATTCTCCACCTTTCGACCAAGACTCTACAGCCTGAACAATACTGCCCCAAACCCTACACTCTAAACCAGGGGTAGGCAAGTTCGGTCCTAGAGAGCCAAGAACTTTAACACTCTACTTTAAACCCTGCTTCCTAACCCATAAACCCTACACCCTATTACATTCGACACTCTACCCCCTTTGAACTCTACACCCTTACACATTAATACATATTTTAATCAATACCCAGCATGACAGAGCCACAGGTGAGCACGGTGGTTAGTGCTGTGGTGCTCAGATTAGCCGGGAGTGTGTGAGGGTCGGCGTTACGGCAGGATGAGACGTCCCCGTCTGTGTCGCACTCACACACTCGGATGGTCAAGGTGTGTGTGCTGGACTGGAGCGGCTCTCCTCCATCTGAGACGACGATGGGAAGATGATAGACACTCTGAGACACCCAGCCACTCCGCTGTGTTAATACCCTCGCTGAGTTATCTGACAGAGTGAGGCAGACAGCCAATGAGGAAGACAGACAGACAGACAGGAAAAGAGTCAGACTGAAAGAGAGTGAGACCGTGGTTACCGTGGTTATCTGTGAGGGTGAAGTTCAGATTGTTCTGTGCTTCAGGAGCAAGTGCGTATCGGAAACGTTGTCCTCCTATTGGATCATCCGCATCTACAGCTCTTAATGATTGGACCAGCTGAAGGATACACACACGCATCTTAGTACAGAAATCCAAAATACACACACATGAAAGTGTGTGAACAAATATTCTTACTTGTCCTGCTCGTGCTTTGTCACACAGGAAGGCTTCGTAATAATGCGCTATTGACGGAGGATTGTCGTTGACGTCTAGGACTCTTATAGCCACAGATACACTCGCTGTCTTCAGTGGGTTATCTAACACAATACACACACACACAGACCCACACATTGATTCCTTTTTATATAGCGTTAAAAAAAACCTAAAGACAAATTTATGAGTAAAAATCCATGATTTGTGTGTGTGTGTGTGTGTGTGTGTGTGTGTGTGTGCTCACTTGTCTCCATGGCTACCACAGTAAGATTGTGCCAACTGATTTCCTCTCTGTCCAGGGGGAGGACAGTCGTCAGAGAACCGCTGGCCACGTCCACTGAGAAATACTGATCTGGATCGCTGACACGATTAATCATATACCTGCACACAAAATGTAGTGATCACTACCACTTAAGACACTAGAAAACAGTTTCTAAGCTGAGAGTAATAAATGCTAATATGATGTTCTCCTTTTGATGATGTTAACTTTTTAGCTAGTTTCTTTGCGCTGCTTCGGCTCCACTCACCGTATGGAGTTGTTGGTGGCATCAGGATCTTGGGCCGAGACAGTGATCAGGACGGTGCCGATTTCAGCGTCTTCACGAACTTCAGCGTAATAAAGAGTGGAGCTGAACTGCGGCGGCTCATCCACGTCCTCTACGCTCACCTGCACCACGGCGATGTCACTGAATGGCCCGTTAGCAGAGAAATGCTTGTCTACGTGCGTGTTAGCAGCCTCTGCTTTCAGAGTGTAGCTGCGCATCTTCTCGAAGTCCAGACGCTGAAACGGAAATACACAACGAAAACTGAAGACAGTCGATTTAACATGAGTGATTACGACAGATCTTAGAGAGTACATTTGCCTACCTGTTTGACAGTGATGATGCCGTATGTGTTGGTGGAGTGGGCACTGATGTCGAACACATCTCGTCCATCGATCAGCCTATAGAGCATTTCTGCATTCAGACCTAAGTCTTGATCTTGAGCTTCGACATGACCCACAACACAACCGATGGGCGCGGATTCCGGGATGCTCATCTGATACAACTCTGAGAGAAAGCGAGATTCAAGGACATCATCAATCATCTATTGAAATCCGCAATAAACTAAAATCAACAGTGCCCCCTAGTGGATAATGTATGCTAACATTTACGCTAAATGTTAGCTAGGTAACGAAATACAATCCCTAAACATTAATTATACTTATACAGCAGCACTGTTGAATTCTGGATTCTGTTTGGACTGAAGGTGTTGATTAATCTATTTAAATAAAAGAAAGGTTTTGTCTGTAAAGTTCTCACTCTGAGTGAAATGGGGAGGATTGTCGTTGATGTCGCTTAGAGTCACGTTGACCGTCGTCATTCCCGCCAAACCTCCCAGCTGACCCGCCATGTCTTTAGCCTGAATGATGACCTCGTGTTGACCCTTGACCTCTCGATCCAGATCAGGCAATGCCACGCGCACCTCACCTACAGTACGGACGAACAAACGCGAAGACGTCGCAGATTTCCTTCATCACCATTTCATTCCTACACTAATGCAACGTGAGGAATAATAGAAATATTTAGATGATTACATTATTCTGTGTAAAATTAAGCACAAAATTTCACACAAAGTGCTGACAAATACTGAACACCTTTGCCTGGATATATTATAACATTACATATTATAAGAATATATACTGTATATTATGAGAATCTAAACTATTTTGTCTCGTACACATGTTCTCTGGAAGTCTGTATTTGTTGCATTTTGTACAGCGGATTGCATTCTAACACAGTGAACCGATTACAGGACTAAGAGGCGATTTATTTTTTTTGCCTGAGGAAAAGAAGACCATCAGCGACCTCTCATTGTGTGACTTATTAAAAAAAAAAATTATAAACATGGCTGAATAAAATGAAGCTTTTATTGTTTTAAGTAAAATGTAAACTACAGTCCAAAAAAGACATAATATATCCAACTTTATGACACGAATGAATTACATTTTATGCTAGCTGGCTAGTTTAGCAAAGATAGCTACATTACATATTTTATATGTCTATGTTTGTTTGTTTTTTTAAATCCCTGTAACTAATCATTTGAATCATTAAATTACATTTTACTATTAAGAATAATCATTCTCAAAGATATTGAGGATCTTATTAGCTATCATGGAGTACTTAGCAACTTACAGCTAGGTATTTACTTACATTTAGCAGAACGTATTATGTATATATATATATATATATGACTACTTAAATGTGGGCCTTACCTGTGTGTCGGTCCACAGAGAAATACGGCTGGCCCTTCACAAGACTGTACACCACTCGAGCGCTGTTACCATATGATGGGTCGTCTGCATCCGTCGCTGTTACCCGAGTCACGGATGTACCTACGATCATAGAAAAGGCGAAACAAAGAGACCAATGAACACTACTGTTTTTGCCTAGAGGTTTCACCTGAGACTTGATTACATGCATACGTTAGTTAGTTCGATCGATCCATCTAGGAACCTCTGTAGTCCAACTATGGAGCCCAGTGGTGACCAAACAACAAGTGAGCACCCATACACACACACACACACATTGAATGTAATATTAATTCATAAATCATGGACTTTTACTTGATTTTGGCTTTCGTTTTTTGTTTTTTTACGCTATAGAAAAAAATCAAGTTTTTATGACCGTGGTAGCACCTCCAGGTCAGCATTCTCATGCTCATTCAAACACTACAGGCAGTTTGGGAATGCCATTTAGGTTAATCTGCATGTCTTTGGACTTTGGGAGGCAAACATGGGGAGAACCTGGACCCTGGAGGTTCAAGGCAACAGCCAGCTAATTAGATAGTTGGGTAAAAGCTGGTGGGACAGGCAGATGATGTAATAAATAAAACAGAAGGGAAAAAAGTAGATATAAGTATCTGTGTTACAATGTTATTAATTACTTCCTATTTCTTTGGTATATAAATATACACACACACACATGCTAGATGGAGTGTACATCCTACCGACAGGAGACATCTCAGGAACGGTGGCCTGGTAGGGCCCGTCCAGGAACTTTGGTTCGTTGTCATTAATATCCTGGATCTTGACTATGAAGCGGGACTCGGGTTCGAGGGCGCGGCCTGTGAGGCGATGAGTGGCCTGAGCACGCAGGACGTACTGCTCTTTCATCTCACGGTCCAACCTCTGTATAGCATGGATATCACCTACACACACACACACACACACACACGCACACGCACATTCGTTTCAATCGCTTCAGTGACAGACTATCATAAAGGCAGCTGTCTCAAACACTTTCTGTATATGTTTGTGTTTGTTTTCCCACCTGTGCTGTCATCCAGTGTAAATGTGGTTCCTGCACCTTCTCCTGAAAGAATATATTTAACAGATCCGTCTCCTTTATCTAAATCAGAATGAAGCTGAAACACACACACACACACACACACATTTTAGTATTATATTATGTAATATTACATAATATTATATTATGCCTAGCAGGAAACATCATATACATACATATAGATTCCATACATTATTGGATATTTAGTATAGTAGTATAGAAGCCGTAGTAGTATAGTACGGGAGTGTAAATAGAGTGTACAGTATATACATAATGCAAAAACATGTACGGATAGGGATAGAAGTGGTATAGTACAGTAACATATACACTTCCTGGCCCCAAAAAAGTCTTTATTCAGTCACTTTTAGCTTTGATTACAGCTCACAATGTGGTCTCCAGATCATGTGTATAAATTAATCCGCATGCTCAAGTCCTGGAATAAAGAAAAACTCCACAGATGTGATAACCTGGTCATTCCTTACACTTACAGTATATATAGTCAGTTGACTTCGTTTTATTGCCGCATAATCACGCATGCACGATGGATGCGTCATTTCATGCACTGCCCTTCTTCTATGAGTAGTTTTACTGCACCATACTTTTTACTTTTACTTGAGTAGATTTGTAAAAAAAAAAAATAATAAAATAAAGCTACTCGTACGCCACTACGCATAACCGTTTATGGGGTTGGGGGAATCTTCACCAGTGGTAGACAGTGAAGCAAACATGTGGCGGTTAGTTTATTTAACTGTTTTATTCAATGTTTCAATATTAGCGTATATAAGTTGCAAATAATCTAGAAGCTAAAAAAAAATATATAATTTTCTTACATTTGTTCTGCTGGACACAGTTTATGGTGAAGTGAGCCTCTTGTACACGTGTTCTAATGTTATTTTATTTTCTGCTGAGTCATTTGCCGGGCGGCCGAATATGCAGTAAATCCTACACCGGAAATAGTTACACTGCTCACACACACATATATTACCTACAGTGTGGAGTTATTTCGAAAGCTTTAGGTGGTGAAAAATGGGAGATTATGAAATTTGTGTTTCCTGTTCCGTGCTATTTTGTGATGTGCTGTTTATTTCATTTATTCCATTCATTTTATTATTTGAAAGTGTCAGAATTTGTACATTATTTGATCATTTTGTCAGACTGCTTACATCATTTCGAAAAAAGAATTTTATCGGACAATGCGATTTAAACTGGTACTCGGTACTTGGGTAGTTTTTTCACAGAATACTTTTTTACTCTTACTTGAGTAATATTTTGGATGACTGCTTTTTACTTCTACTTGACTAATGTTTACATTTACATTTAGGCGTTTGGCAGACGCTCTTATCCAGAGCGACTTACAAAAAGTGCTTTAAAGTTTACATCACTGCATAGATACTTACACTGGGTTAACTGGATCAATAACTAAGTGCCATCAGTCTAACACAACTGGGAAGAGGTTTTTTTTTTTTTTTTTTTTGTAATATCAATTTGAAGTACGGCTACTCTTACTTGAGTACAATTTTTGGCTCCTCAACCCACCTCTGATAATTATTAGCTTAGTGGTTATAAGATATTGTATTAAGATACTGTATATAATATACTATAGTATAGAGTATTAGTATCAGTAGCAGTATAATAGAGTTGTATGTGTGCAGAGATTGTATTGTTAGTATAATATTCTAGTATTGATGTTAGTGTTAGTAATGGTAGTAGCACATAAGTAGTAGCAGTATTGTATTGTAGTATAAATGTAGTAGTGTAGTATAGTACTGTATATAAATGTATGTATATTTCTACAGTTAGTAGTAATATAATCATTAGGCCTTAACACCTTTCCCACGTAGAGTGGTTTGTCCTCGGCGTACTCCTCCAGGACAAAGAACTGATTCCACACCCATCCTCTCTTCTCCCTCCTCAGGGGTCTCACACTCGTCCCCTCGTCCCCTGCGCCCCCCTGAGACAATGTCACTAAGCTCATGACCGTGATCACGGTGCTGAAGTGCGCCCTTCGCCTCACGAACCAGTGCGCCATGGCAGAGCAGGTAGATCTCTGACTTCACTCGCTCACTTGTTAGATGTTCTTAATCCACCACTCCACGAGTTACCTGTTCACACACACACACACACACACACACACACACATGGGGGTCAGAACATGACAGGAAGTGACAGGCCTGATTCACTGATTCTCTCTTCACTTTACCTTTCTTTGTTTTATTCATTTTCTAAAAAAAAAATTTTAATATCTGTTAAGGCTTTTTCTATGTCATTTTCCATCCCATCTCTCTCTGCTTCTTTTTCTCCATCTTTTCCTATCTCTCTGTGTCTCTCTCAGTCTCTCTCTTTCTCTACTTATGTGTTTGTCTACTGCCATCCCTGTCTTTTGGTCTCTGTTTCTGTCCCTCTCTCCATCTATAAAACAGACCTCATGACCTTTTAGACTCTTTCTCTACTTTTTTAAGTCACATCACACACACACACACACACACACACACACACACACACACACACACACACACACACACACACACCATCTGTTCATTATGTAGTAAACACATAGCTAGACACATTTGTGTGTGTGTGTGTGTGTGTGTGTGTGTGTGTGTGTGTGTGTGTGTGTGTGTGTGTGTGTGTGTGTGCGCGCGCGTCAGAGAGAGCAGGAGAATAAAGCGTCTAACAAAAGCGCAGCAGCGAGAAAGAGAAACATCTCCTCCCTCCATTCATCAGTTCATCTCCGAGTCTCACACTCCATCAGACCTTTAGTGCGCACTTCATCGTCACTAAAGGGGGAACAGCCGCGCATTCACACACTCCTATGCGTCTGTTTAGCTCAGGTTGACTCTTAACCCTTCGTAGGTGTCCTACAGAGTCGAGCTGATTACACATTCAGCACACACAGAGACTGGAGTTTTTTCTACACGGTACATTTCAGCGTCTCTTTCTGCTCATCAATGTCAAAAAAGATTATGTAGTTAATTAGTTTATTAGAATTGAAGAATGTAACATATAAAAAAAAAAAACAGTAAGTATTTTCAGTTTTTTGTTAAATTTGTTAAAAGTGAATACCTTTAGCCAAAAATGTGATGGAAATGTTCAATACACATACTGCAAATTGGCATTTTACTAATTATGTAATGCATTTGCGTTGTTTCAATACCAGAGTTCCAAAACCCGCCAACACACGGAGATAAAACCACCGCACATGCTGGTCACATGATCACATTCTTTACTGGAGGTTACCGCTTGTGAATCCCGACAGCCTGAATTACAAAGACTAAAACGTATTTTACATTATACAGCTAAACAATGGGCGACACGGTGGTGTAGTGGTTAGCACTGTCGCCTTGCACCGCCAGGATCCAGGTTCGATCCCCGGCCAGGCTCGATTCCCGTCTCTGTGTGCATGGAGTTTGCATGTTCTCCCCGTGCTTGGTGGGTTTCCTCCGGGTTCTCCGGTTTCCTCCCACATTCCAAAGACATGTAGGTTAGGCTAATTGATGTTCCCAAATTGCCCGTAGTGTGTGTGTCTGTGCCCTGCGATGGATTGGCACCCTGTCCAGGGTGTACCCTGCCATGTGCCCTGGGTCTCCTGGGATAGGCTCCAGGCCCCCGTGACCCTAAATACAGGATTAAGCGGTATAGATGATGAGTGAGTGGGTGAGAGCTAAACAATGATGAAATAACATTTTAAAGAAGCTCTTTAGTAGACAAACTTAAAATTTCAGACAAACCTTACAGGCTGGGCATTACAGCCGACTAAAGCTCTGGAATTTAATCTAGAAGCTGAAAATATACATTACTCAAAATAATTTCATAATAAACATATCGTGAAACTGATGTCACACATCATGACATTTACGCTCAACATACTGGCCACATGACCAAAGTAAGACTTTTACTGGTTTACTCTGCATTTGGATGGGAAACTAAATTTAAAACCTACATGGCAAATGACATTTTCTTCTTATCTGTTGTTTTAAGAGAATAACTAAATATATATAAATAAGTAAAGTTGGATTCCCATGAGCCTCGTATATTCCAGCGTCCTGAATGAGCTCAATGAGATCTAAGAGTCAAAGGTCAAACCTCGAGAACCCCCCGTCCCCAAACACTCACACACATATAGACACACACACACACACACACACACACACACACACACACACACACACACACACACACACATATAAACCATTTAGTCATGGCTAATGAGCCGACATGCAGCGTTATTGTGTGTGTTAATCAAGTCTTTTCACGCTTAATCTCGCTCCCTCTCACACACACACATACACACACACACACACACACACACACATGAATGCACACATGAGCGCACAATGTGAAACATTTTTTAAAGAATTTTATAAATTAGATTTAAACGTTCATAATACTGTATAGCAACCAGAAATATCAATATTCATTTAAAATATTTATCCTATTTCGAGTTTAATAATGAATATTAATAACTACTTTACAGCAGAAATTCATATTTATTTGTTAAGATAATATCACACCTTCAGTATTCAGAGTTTCACTGCACACACTTTACATCTTCACTGCTCACATGAGTGCTCTCCTCGGAGTCGGCGAGTGTGGACTTTATGCTTTATGTTAAAATCTCTTTTAAAAGAAAGATGACAAAAAATTCTCCTCACCTTGGCGTTCTCTTTCCGTCGTCTTTCTCTTCCACTTAAAGGTCACTTGATGGTGAACAGGACCTCCTGCATCGTCCCTAATGACTCACTGCATCACTTCACTTCCACTTATTCTCTACACAGGGCCCTAAGGAATCTGCGAGGACCAATAAGGAGAGAGAGAGAGAGAGAGAGAGAGAGAGACTGCTCATTTCATTATGTATTTGCAAGTCAATAAAGTGGTGTGTGTGTGTGTGTGTGTGTGTGTGTGTGTGTGTGTGTGTGTGTGTGTGTGTGTGTGTGTGCGTGTTTGTGTGTTTGGGGGCAAAGAGGCAACACTCTTTCAATTAGCATGGAAATTATTTTAACTCAGTGTAACGACTTGGGCGCACACACACACACACACACACACACACACACACACACGATTGTGATGCATGTAGCCCCCTGCTAAAGCTACATTTAAGCGTTAAATTGTAAAAGACAGCGTGACAGAGTGTACACTCCACATGAATACATAAACTATGTTTAAAGTCAGGTCTAGAAAAGAAGCGTGTATGATCAAATTTATCTATCTATCCATCTATCCATCCATCCATCCATCCATCCATCCATCCATCTATCGAATACCTGTGATTTATAACAAACTTTCAAAAAATGAGTAGATTAAAAAAAATAACTGCCAGTGCAACTGTGTTAAAAGTTAGAAATAAAACTTAAATTAAACATTTAAAAATATTAATAAATATAAAATATGTATATTTCAATATTAATATTGACATTAATAATAATAATAATAATAATTTAACAATGCTATTATTATTATTATTATTACATATTATTATTTAAATAGTTACATTGTTTTAATGTAAAATTTTTGTAACTGAATCCCAAATTATTTAAGTATTCAGTATTTATTAAATTTCTATAAAGAACATGTATAAATAATCAATAACGTAAACCCAATTTAATGTCAGCTGGTATTGTTTTTAGGTCAAACATTCTTTAAAATGCATATTCTAAAATAGTGGACAATTCTTTGAGACTTTCCTTTAAGATAAAGTTAAATCATATAGTTAAAATGCGGAAGAAAAAGAAAATTCTAGCATAGATTTTTTTCGAGCTAATATTAAATGAATTTAATAATTAATGATGCAATAAAATTTTTATTTGTGTCGCGCTTTAAACAGCGGGCCCTGTCGCAATGCAACTTAACAGAAGTAGCAAAATCCATCGAAGTTCATTAATTCAATAATTTACAAGATTATCACAGCAGCCAAATTAAAGCTTTTACCCCAAATTACAAAGTAGTGCTCTCTTCTTTTACATTGCATTGTTTGCATTGGTGCTCATTTGCATTGTTTCTCGAGCACTATTTCTTTCTCTCTCGTCTTTTTTTTTTTTTTTTTTTAAAGAAAAAATGATTCCAGTTTCAACCTATTTAAATTAAGGGGAGATATTCCACTCAAGTAACACATATGAATTGGTATGTTTAGTTTAAACTAATTAAATAGAATTAAGTCCATTACAAGCTTGATAACCCTAACAAAGGTATAAATATGTAGAAGGTGCACAAGGACAGTGTGCGTGTCCGTTTCCTTTTGGCTTCCCTGCATTTTAGGGAAAAGACTTGCTTAAACATAAAGTCTGTGTGTATAAAAATGTAAACTCCCTGATTAATCGTGAAATTTGGTGTGACGCTCATTGTGTGTCGCGAGAGCAGTGATTAACCGATTAACTTCATGTGAAATTTTACGCAAGCGTTAGAAAAGGAGTTAGAGCAGATGTTTTTCCCCCTCTGTCTGTACCCCTTGTTCCCTCCCTCCTTCACTCGCTGCCTATTCACAGGATAATTCCTCCGTCTTTGTGTCCTTTCTTCTGCTCGGTCCGGCTGCTTAGCGCCTTGCCGTGATCTGTCACAGCACGCTCCATTAGTCCTGGAAAAAAAAAAAAAAGGCAAACGGTCCACAGGAATCTGAGGCCAGAACTTGAGAGAATGTATTAACCAGCATAACTAATGTGTAAGAGCGCAACCCAGGGTCAAAGGTCAAGGAGTGTCAACCAACACGACAGCGACAAAGCTGCACTAGCTAGCGGAAAAATAGATTAGCTACGCTGTATAATTTCGACGTGGTTGTGAGGATACGGATTTTAGAGCAACACTATCATCAATTCTCCAAATCTAAACCATGAAGATGTTCCACACAGCGTCCAGTGAACAGAAACAAGTATTTTTCTTCTTTTTTTTTTTTCAAAAGTTAAATCAAGCTAGTACAAAAACACATTCTGCGTAGAAATGACGTTCAATGAAATATGTTAGCTAAGCAAGTTAACTAGTTGAGCGTGAACCTAGTACAGTTTAGTAAACGTATTATAAAACCATGAGATCGTTATTTATTTATAGTTAGAGTTGTTTTTATTAAACATTTGAGACATTCTTATCAAACACTTTTACTGTTACAGGGCTAAAAAGTTAGTAATTTAGCAGCAACTCAGTATAAATAAAGCAGCTAATTAATATTTAAGTTCCATAACACACACTTGGCTTGTTAAGAAGCCTGTTTTTTAAGAGGGAACGTTAAAAGAGAAAATATGAAACAATAAGCATTTTAATCACTCACTCTTCTTAAAGTGGAAATAACAGTTACTGTAAGTCCTTTCATGTTCACATTATTCAAGTGATTAAAATGGTATATTTTTTGTAACTGTTTAATTACATATAATGTTTTATCCGAAATACTGTATATCTTGGTTAAATCATGTTAACTGTATAAAATATATGAAACATTATATTCCTAATTAATTATAATATATGTAATTAATAATTTGGATTAATAATCTGGAAATGTATAAATAATTATTTATTATTTTCTTTCAGGAGAAATAAACTCACAGATTACAACAAAGTAATTTTGATCGTCATTTCAGTATTGTATTGTGCATACTGTATTTCCTACGATATATATATATATATATATATATATATATATATATATATATATATATTAAACTATATACTGAACCAACCCATACAGCATAGTTTGATACACTACTCACAATAAGTTAGGGATATTGTTATTTACATTAGTGCTTTTCCTATTTGCTCTGAATTTTAATGAAATAAGTAAAAGTTCCCTTTGATATTACTAATAATATATGAGAAGAAACACCATTTTCATTAGTTTAATATTTATTACCTCAAAAATTTAGACAATAACAAGCATAGTCCCAAATAACAAAAATTGACAATGTCAGTAGCGGGTGTTTCCACCATTTGCCGCAATTTTCCAGCAACGTCTCATGCTCCTCACTAGCCTCATGATGTTGTTCTGAGGCAATGCGTTCATGTCAGGCACGCAGAGTAATGAAGAGAAAAAAAGAGGAGCAGGACCCAAGTGCAGATTTACAGCACCAAAGGGGCGTGGCTTAGACGCGCTTTTGGACGAGGGGGGCGTGGCGCGCTGGCCGTTGAGCACTTCCGTGCTCAGGGGGGAAATCCTGGTGACGTAATACAAAGCCGGTGCAATGGGTCGGAAAGCCAGTTAAATCAGTCAGCGATGCGTGTGACAAAAAGGAAGCGAGCGGAGACGTTGTCGTGAGCCAGAGCGAGAGTTCAAAGCCAGCGAGTCAGTCAGCGATGCGAATAATCCAAAGGGGGAGCGAGCAGAGACGTAAACGTGAAACGAAGCGAGAGGTCAAAACCAGCGGGGAAACAAACAGCGAACAAGATCCAAAAACGAGAGGCTAGAAGCGAATACCGAGAACAAGCGAGGTCGAGAACAGAAACAACTAACACGGAAAAGAAGGGCATGGGCTCTGAAGGCACGCAATAATCTGGCAGCGAGACAGCGTTCTGCGCTTCCTCAGATGCCGGGAGAAATTAGTTGTGAATGGGATGCCGGTGTGTAAAGGGGCGGGGTGTGTGTGAGAAAGCATGACAGCCAGGAGGAAAACATAAGCACGTGAGCGTAAAGGCATGACAGCGTGAGAAAAAGGAGACGTGAATGACAGCGGTACGTGACAGGAACGTGACAGTTCAACTCTTCCACATGTGCTACACGCAGTTCTGCCAGGTTATGTGAGTGTGGGGTACGATCATCCAGTCTCTGCTTCACCTGGTCCCAGATGTGCTCTATGGGGTTCAGGTCAGGGGCCATTTATGGCCATACCATATGAGGCAATCCAACAAAGTTGAAGTTGAGCTGTGACAATTCTACCACGATGTGGAGGAGCATTATCATCCATGAACAGAAAGTTGGGGGTGTGCTGGCGGAATTGGGGGATGATGATGGGTTATATGATGTCTCTGAGGTAAGAACGTGCAGTGACTGAGCCATCTACAATAACCAAATCTTTTTTTTAGCAGGAACCTCAAATCGAGCCGTGAATCTGAACTCCAATGCCGCTCGAATGCCGCCTCTGTGCAACGAAGAGACCCGCAGAAGAAGTCTCAGAACGTCGCCATCGGTATCCAGGCAACCAACACACCGCTGAGGGCTTTCCCGAAAGACGTCACCTCAACCCAGTGCACCAACAAATCAGCAACTCCGTGATTCCCTTCACTAGAGGCAAACTACCGGATGAGAATGAAACGTAACGCAAGTAAACAAACAAAGCTTCATACCTTGCTGAAAATTGGTGCTCGATTCATAACTAAACAGTAAGATTAAACCCAAAGCTCCGCTCTTGTGACTTTCTCAGTTCTAGTAAACCTAAACAGGTTCATTAACTTTCACCCTCTAAACTGTTCATGAATGTGTGCATGTGTGTGTTTAAGTAGCGTAGTTTCATGTATCGTAGATTAGTTCAATAAATTCTTGTTTCTTTATAAAGAACTGTTGTCTTGGACAAGTATTTTAAAGTTTAAAAATTTCCCCAGATCTTACGTTACCTTGCTCATAAATTGGTAAATACCTGATTTTGGATTATCATCGTATCAGCGGGATAAACAGAATTGGTAAGATACACTAAATCGTGCTAAACGCTGGACGGATAGATGATTAAGTGTATGAATTTATAACTGTGTAAAGTTTGTTCAGTTTAATCAAATTAACCCGAGTCATTAAAGAGTCAATTCCCCTCTGGGTCTAGGGTTGAAACGTATCAATGAACAGGACGGTAGACCACTGCTGCATTGTCCAGGTCACATGGTCTTGTGCCCATTGCAAACGTTCACGGAAGTGTCTTGGTGTAAGGGGGATCACCTGCAGCAGTCGTCTGGCTTTCAAGCCAAAGCGATGGAGTCGGTTGCGAATGGTTTGTCTGGAAACCCTAGTTCGCCTCACATTTCATAAACGGGCCTGCAGCTGTGTGGCAGTTCCATAACGATGTCTGAGTGCATAGGTCCTTAGGTACTGGTCATCATTGCGGTCTGTGACTCGTGGGGCTCCACTCCCAGGTCTGTCATGACCTCTGCCAGTAGTTCTGTGTCTTGATGCAAATCTGCTGATGACACTTTGAGACCAAGTTCACAAGCAACATCTGACTCGACAACGACCCGAAGGTGCGCCACTGCCAGGTGGCGCTGCTCGTCCGTTAAGTGATGTCGTGTCTTCATGGCTGTTTGAATGATGAACTTGGAATGACTTTCTGACAATACCAGCTTTTTATACCCACAGAATGTTGAAATTGATGACAGTGAAAAGGGTTGTCTTTTGGTATTGGCCCCAATATAAGGCACACCTGTACACAATGAGACTATTACATGGAAAACACAAAATGAGGCGTCTATCACCCCCCAATTCAATTGCCTCCCTATCCCAAAAATTTCTGAAGTGAAACAAACGCCGTACGTATGACATCCACTGAGTCTCTCACAATATCTCTAACTTGTTGTGGGTAGTGTGCTGTACTGAGCCAATACAGTACGGAAAACACAGTAGGAAATAGTAGAGGAAATACAGTATGCACCAAGATATAGAATACTGAAATGAAATCAAAATTACCTTGTTGTGATTTGTAAGGTTATTTCTCCTGAAAAAAAAATACACACAATCTGACCACTTTTTCAAAATCGGCCCGACTCACAACCCCTTCTGTATGAGCAGAAATAACACTCAACTATGAATACTTTCTCCTTCGTCGAGAGACCCTTTTTTAACAATAACTGCACAACACAACTTCCTTTGCACTACTGGGAACAGGTGCGTTTGGAGCTATGTCCCAGTGACAAATGTGTGCATGCACATCCGAGAGTTTCAGTATTTTATATTTTAATGTAAACCTTATTTATAATCACAGTATGTTGCTTTGCAGCCTGAAATAAACCCAGACACAGTTTTTTTTTATTTTATCCATTCATTCAGTGCAACTTTTCATCCATTTGAAAAACAGCAGAGAGAAATAGAATAGAAAAAAAAAAACTGAATCGATGATTTGGAAGAGGATCGCCCACCTCCAAAAATGCTGTTCAAACTTAATCAGGTGAAGCTAATGACCTTTTCGATGCCACAAAAGCCATTTGACTTTCAACTGTGATCAGCATTTTGATTAGCTCAGCATGAAAAGCTGAAGCATTTCAGTTCCTGGTATTGCAGCACAAGCAAACAGTCAACTGTGGCTGGCGAGGTCAAATGATCTCTGGGATAAAGTCGTGCACAGGCACAAGCTACGTCTGGTGGAAATTACCATCCAAATGACACCATTCCTACGCAGCAAAACCCTTAGTCTTGAATGAACACCCAGAGTGTTGATTTAACACTTTCCGAGTACATTCGTGACCATTAGGTCATATATAAACACTTGGGGTGTTAAATCAACACTGGGAATTTTGCAGTGTACTGTAAAGAATGGAGGTGGGTAAATGCTGTTATGGTGGAGTTTCACTGCAGCAGAGACTGGAGCACCTGTCAGGATAGAAGGATAAATGGATGGGACAAAATGCCGTCAAACTGTTGAGGAAAATCTGCTGCCTTCTGCCAGAAGGTTGTCAATAGAAAGAAGGTTTATCTTCAAACATGACATTGAACCAAAGCACACAGCAAAAGTGACCACACCGTGTTTTAAGGAGAAAAAGGTGAATGTCCTTGCATGGCCTAGTCAGAGCCCAGACTCCACTGGAAATCTGTGAAGGGATCTGAAGACTGCAGTCCACAAACAGTAGACATCAAATTTAAGGCTCAATAGTTTGGAAACAAGTCATAGCAAAACTGCTTGTATCAGTTTCATTTCAGAGCGTTCAAGTGGAACCACCCTTAGCAGTCACATGTTTCTATCAGCTGGCCATATGGTACTTGATGGGAACTCCATTAAATTCCTGAACTATTGAGCGAAGATAACAAGCAGATAACACCTCCATGTGATGAGATTTCCTACAAGAAGCAGGGCACTGGAATGAGTCAGAAAGGTCAAGAGGGCCGCTGGATCTAACAGCTCAGGAGTGACACGTGGAGCTTGACGGAGAGAGAAGAGAAGAGAAGAGAAGAGAGATAACAGTTAGGTTCAGTATGGTCCCAGTCCGGAAGGAATAGTCTACCTGAGCCTCCAATAACTACTAACATCAATTAACATCTGTTAACTACTGTTATACTGAACGGCCTGCCACTTAACACACAGTATGAATGCAGATCAATTCCTGCTATCCGTTATCACCCAGATGAGGATGGGTTCCCTGTTGAGTCCGGTTCCTCTCCAGTTCTTCCTACGGCCATCTCAGGGAGTTTTTCCTGGCTACTGTCGCCCTCTGCTTGCCCATTAGGGAGTATCTGACTATCTGACCATTTTGATTCATACAAAATCACATTCCATACAAACGTAAATAATTCTTTGGATTGTGTAAAGCTGCTTTGCGACAATGACAAAAAAAAAATAAAACTGAATTGAAGTGAATCATGTGGACCATCTCCTTCATCTAATCTCCTCTTCAGTGACTTTAGCTTATATGTTTTTTGATATATATTCCTCCTCTCCTCTAAAACTCCTTTACTCTTTTTTTCCACTTCCTGAAGGAGGTAATGAGCTGAACAAGCTTTCTCTTTTTCGGGTGAAGCATAAAAAAAGCTCGACAACAATCATTTTCTGACAGAAAGCAACAAAATCCTGCTTTGAAACATCACCTTATTCGCACTCTGTATATGTCGTGCCTTTTAACTTACTATACACGTGTCTAATGAAGATGAATATTACTACATGATGCTGCGAACCATTTATTTATTTTACTCAGCTTCATTTTTCACTCTTAGTTTTATAGTTTTGTGACGTCACGAATCTAAATTGTTGGCATGCGACACATGGTAAAGTTTGATTATTATTAAAATTATTATTAAAATTAAACAAAGTTTTCCGTTTACTTTTAGTTGTTTACGCCCTGAGTGGTTCCACTTGTGTATGTCCCACTATGGACTCTAGACCTCTGAACGTGCATTGTGGTTTTTTCCACCCGCAGCAGATTCTTCATATCCTAATTTGTGAGGTGGGGTCTTCAACATGAACTTGTCATCATGTTCTTCAAACTATTCCTGAACAACGTGTGCAGTGTGGGACATTAGGGCCCAGCCATTGGAGACCAGCAGGGCGTACAATTCCAGTGGTACTGTACATGAACCTCCCATCACATTCTACCATCCTGGCCTACAATATTACTGTTGTTTTAAGTTTTAAGTTAAGCGTTTATTTGCCACATATACATTGCCACTGGACCAGATAGGGTTAAGGGCCTTACTCAAGGGCCCAACAGTGGCAACCTGGTCGAGCTGGAGATCCCACTGCCGATCTTCTGATCAGTTCCGATCTTCAGTGCCTTAGCCGTCACTGCTCCTATATGTACAAAATAACAGAAATAAAAAAAAAAGTTGAACGTGTCTTTAGAATGCCTCTAACTGTTGTTAAGGATTCTTTCCATTCATGTAGCATCTGCAAGGACTCCAGCATTGTGGATGAGTTCTTAACTTGCTCATGCAATTCATTTGGCCCCTCTGCCCTCTACAGCCTCCACTCAAGAACGGCCTAACTGGGTAACAGCTTCCAGCCCCAAGCTCTCAGACTCATAAACACAGTCCTAAACACATTGTCACACAATAGTTTTAAAGAATAATATGCAAGATTTGGAAAGAAATGTATTTAAGCTGTAAAAAAAAAAGTGCTACAGAACTTTGTAGCTGTGGAGCTTCTTATAAGTATGAACACTAGATGCTTTTCTAAATCTAAATTTAACCCACTTGCTAAATTTATTTATTTATTTTTATTTTTTATCTGTATAATGACAGAAACTTGAGTTCAAACTAATCTTAGGCATTGAAATCCTTCATCTATCAAAGGAAGAACATCCACAGCCATCTAATCTCCTGGTGAGCAGGAGCATCTCAGGAGCAGTGAGTAATTTCCAAATGCTAACTTTCAAACAAATGTTGGACTTCAGGCAGATCAAGAGAGCAAAAGTAGTTGTAATCAATGGTAAGCAGGATACTGTGTAATAACCTGTGTATATGTGTAAGACACACTAGATGGCACTATATACCTGATGTATCCAAGACACACACACACACACACACACACACACACACACACACAGACATAAACAACTATAAACAGACATTTCGTCTCCAGCATTCTCTCTCTCTCTCTCTCTCTCTCTCTCTCTCTTGTTTAGTGTATAAGACAAAAACACTGTTTGTCAAGTCAAACCACAGCTTGTCAAGTTAACAAAAAAAACCACAAAGCATACAGACCTCTGTCATGAACATCAGAATATCAGAAAACGTCAAGTTACAGATTTGCCTTTGATGTTTAAAAAGCATCGACGCTGGAGACTCCTTCCAGACATGTTAAATAAAAAATACAGAAAACTTTAAAATATCAATGAGTCAATGTCCCTGTTACTATAGAAATAATAACCTATTAGAATGAGCACATTTATATATTTTTAGGACCGCCTAGACAAGTTTTTATACAATCAGAATAGATATCTACTAATTCCCACTAATATCCAGTAATTCCTAATTCAGTGATCTGATTGGACGAGAGGCATTCCATGAGTGCTGATATAGAGCATAACAGCACTGGGATGTTTAAGTACATGTATCACTCAACATCACATATGTTCTACAATAGTTAATTACACTAACGGTCAGTCACAGCATGGAAAGTTGAAAGTTGGTGTTTATGGTCCGCGGTACTGAAGAGAGAGCAGCTGCCTGCCAAAATGCACTTTTAAAACCAGTAAAAGAAGAACTTTCAGCAAGAACACGCCTGTGGTGTTGTAATGTCATCTTACTGGCCGACTGTCGTCCTTAAAAACTGCGTCTACATTGTTCCGAATCGCCTCTCAACCATCTAGCGGAGCTGATATTCTAAAGTGAAATAAGTGGAAATATAAAGTGAATCTCAGGACCGTCCTCCACCTCATGGTTTATTCTCCTCACCTTTTGGCTACATACAGTACTGTACTGTACTAGCGGTAAGAATTTTAAATGTACACTGTAAAAACTCCAACTAGATAAATGTTGAATTAATTCGTATTGTATTGTTAACCCAACTTCTTACAGTGGTATTTGTTGAGACAACAAGCAACACTGTGTACTTGAAAACTTTGGCGATACAGACTGACTAGACTAAAAAAAAATCAAGTTAAGCCAGCAATTTCCCTTCCCTGAGATGCAATCATGTGATTTATTGGATTTATGTTTTTACAAACAAAAAATTTGTTACATCGCGGCAGCTTCTTGTTTTTACTGTGTACTTTTACTCATGTTAATTACACAAACCTTTAAATATTAACAGTGCAATACTGTAAATGAATGCAATGATTTCCCAAACATTATAAAGGCTTCAGATGAGAAACAGCAGGTCAGGGAACACGGGGAAGATAAATAATCCAGAGCAGGTGAACACAATCAGGTTAACGGAGAAGTACAATCTGAACGAAGTACATTTTGAAATGCTTTGCACAGTAAGGGGGAATTCATAACAAATTGTGTGTATCTTTCAATTTTTAAGAACATAAGCACTTAAGGACACTCACTCATCATCTACGGGGAAGATAAATAATCCAGAGCAGGTGAACACAATCAGGTTAACGGAGAAGTACAATCTGAACGAAGTACATTTTGAAATGCTTTGCACAGTAAGGGGGAATTCATAACAAATTGTGTGTATCTTTCAATTTTTAAGAACATAAGCACTTAAGGACACTCACTCATCATCTATACCGCTTAATCCTGTATTCAGGGGCACGGGGGCCTGGAGCCTATCCCAGGAGACTTAGGGCACATGGCAGGGTACACCCTGGACAGGGTGCCAATCCATCGCAGGGCACACAGACATACACACATACACTCACTCATTCACACACTACGGGCAATTTGGGAACGTCAATTAGCCTAACCTACATGTCTTTGGACTGTGGGAGGAAACCGGAGTACCCGGAGGAAAGCCACCAAGCACGGGGAGAACATGCTTCTTTAAAATGTTATTTCATCATTGTTTAGCTCTCACCCACTCACTCATCATCTATACCGCTTAATCCTGTATTCAGGGTCACGGGGGCCTGGAGCTTATCCCAGGAGACCCAGGGCACATGGCAGGGTACACCCTGGACAGGGTGCCAATCCATCGCAGGGCACAGACACACACACTCATTCACACACTACGGGCAATTTGGGAACGTCAATTAGCCTAACCTACATGTCTTTGGACTGTGGGAGGAAACCGGAGAACCCGGAGGAAACCCACCAAGCACGGGGAGAACATGCAAACTCCAAGCACACAGAGACGGGAATCGAACCCGGACCCTGGCGGTGCAAGGCGACAGTGCTAATCACTACACCACCGTGCCGCCTCACTTAAGAACATTAAATTGTTTAAAAAAAAAAAAAAGAAAAGAAAAAAAAAGCATTGTATTGCTCATTTAATGATGCATTTTATATTAAATCCCATTCCACACCAATCGCATCACAGCTCATGGACATTGCCTGGATTACTAAATATAAAATGCAAACAAACAAACATGTATTCCCACTTTATGGACTCAAATCAGGACAGGAACTGAGATGATGTGAATCAAAGAAGCTTAAAAATGTTTTGTTTTGTAATTGAGTGTGAAATATTTGGAGTTTTTTTTTTTTCTATTGATGTTAATGTTAAAATTTAAAATGAAGATTCTGTAAGTTTCATCTGACCCAAGATGCATTTTAAGTGACCTCAAAGTTCGAGTAAGGCGAGGAAGATTTATATTACAAATGCTTTAGAATGAGTGAAAAATAATCCCAATTAATCACAGTAATGATTTTTAAGGTAGAAAAAAAGTAAATAACAGAAATGAAGCGTAGTGATTTTGTGTGCGTGTGTGTGTGTGTGTGTGTATGTGTGTGTGATGGCTGTGCTAAGCTGAGCTAAAGAGTGATCGATGGGAAATGGTCATTTTAGACAGATTGATTGACACTGAGAGCCCCAGCATCATCTCATAGCTTTATTATTCTTATCATTCCCACCTCACCATCTTCTCTTTCACATTTTATTCCATCACGTGAGCGCGTAATGGCACCAGATCGCCTCTAATACGCCTTTCTTCACCCAATTTCCCTCACCCTTAGACCATTGTCTCTGCCGGTGGGTTATTTCTGCCGTATTTTCTGTAAATGATGACGATTTTCTTGTCAGATCTGGAGTGTGTAACACACACTGCACGCTTGTGCCGGCTCAGGTTCAGCCGTTAGGCTGAGAAGGCGTAAGGAGAGATGCAGCAAAGATCAGTTGGGAGAGGTTAATTCAATCCAATCCGCTGTGTTGTATTAAATTAGCCAGGATCGCAGAAGTTTATTTGTCCATTAATGGAAACAGAAAACGGAATAGAAAAAAATGACTTCGGAAACTTCTACACTTCTCTGCATTGAGTGCAGTCTGAAGTGTTTTTTTTTTGTGTGTGTGTGTGAACTCTGTTATCATATGGGTTCTGTAGAGAACTTTACACATAATCTCCTTCTCCTGTAGACAACACGCTTGAACAAAGGCTCAACAAAAATACACACAGTTAAGAAATTCAGTAACTCTCATTTCCAGTTATGAACATAAGTGGAGATGGCTGTAAATTGTTTTATAATTAGTGATCACACCAGCTATAGATTCCTGTAAATCTGCAATCTTTATTTTCAAAGTGCCCCTGTTACACTAAAAATGTCATTTTTCCCCAAGCAGGTGTCTTAGGATGAGTGTACGGCACTACACCAAGAACCTTAGATAATGTAAGACCAGTTTAATTAAGGATGACACAAAGCAAGCTGATCATCATTTTGGCAAGCAAGCAAGCAGATAGCTAGGAGTTAACACTCAGTTATGAGAACCGAATATGAAGTATTTGACCCTTGATTAGATTCTTGGGAGAATTTGTCATTTTGCTTGGTCTTGTAAAGTATATGCAGAGTATTAAAAAAAAAATCTAAACTTTACCTAAACTTGACCTGTTCATACAATTACAAAACTGTTTTAATAGATTGACGATTTCCACAGTTTTCCACATGCTATCTCTGAGATGTCACTCATAAAATATGAACAAATGTGTGTAAAATACAAACAACACAGTGTACACTGACGCAACACCACAGAACTTACTTGAAGACATCATTCTCATTTCACCATGTTGGATCATGTTCAAGGCATCACACACTGTGTTGTCGTCACCAGCCATCTGATTTTATTATTATTATTATTATTATTATTATTATTATTATTATTTATTTAAGTTAAATGATAAAATTCTCCTGCAATTAATTAATTCCTTAATCATTTGTTCAAACATGGAGGTCAGAAAAACCATAAAGTCATATGCCACCATCCTACTGGTTATTTACTAATAAACTGTGTTAAAATCTGATGCTTTTGCTTTTTTTTTTTCACATTTCATACAAATTTCCATAACATTGTTTTTATGCCTTCCCTCACCAGAAATTTCACCAAAGGTCCGCTTTCACTTGAATGCCCCTCCTATATTATTATCTCATTCTATATTATATGTACAGTATACTGTCCAAAATTCAAATGTCTGGACACGCCCTGTGTTCCAATATTTTTGGCTTAATGACGTAATGACTTCTACATTCTAGAATAATGCTCAAGATTTCACAACACTGAAATAACACATATGGAATTGCGTAATTACAGTAAATAACAACAAGAGTCAATTGTATTATGAAGACATAAAAGTCAGCTGTTATTCAAGAACAGTATTGTATGATTAATGATATTGTTATAATTGTATTATAATTGTATATGTATACAGTAGTGTATAAATATATAGAAGTTTATGCAAAATCCATTAAGCACCATGATGAAACCGGCTTTCATGAAGACCTTCCCAGAAAACAAGTTAAATACTTCCTTCTAGAGTTACCAGCCTTTTAACCACAACTAAAAAATAGCAATCACATTGCATCTATAGGTATTATTCCAAATAAAATATTACCGTTAATTTGTTCTTTTGGCTTATGTTAGGCAATTTATAATAAAAAATAATCCCAACCTGCGACCGGATTGCATGGCTTTGAGCTTCCGTGTTTTGATTTTTACTCGGTTTTTTTCTCTCTCTGTTGCTATGGTACAGTATATGAAGTTCTCCTTCAGGCAGTGACTTTAGTGTGTATGACACCCTGCCCAGGCCACACCACACCCCCCTTAATCCAATAATAATAATAATAATAATAATAATAATAATAATAATAACTTTGCCTTAACTTTGCTAGCATTATGACATGAAAAATTCGACATAAAATTATATCCAGTGTTCTGTAAGCAAGCAACACAGTAGGTTAAACATATTCTACTTACCAATTTTACTTGTACATAATATTATAAATAGAGATAACATGGCTGCAGACCTTTATTTTCTGCCCGTTTCTCCTTCTCCTTCCCTTTTTTCTAAACCGCGACCTAAAAGGCTTTGACCTTGTCTTTTTATTTTTATAAGTGTGAATGTTATGAATATTATTAATGATTTCATACAAAATTGAAGAATTAAATATACCTGTGAAGCTAAAATGTACAGTAGATATATTCACAAAGTTATGAATGATCTGTGGTGTATTCTGTAGCACATCATAGTGTAAGTAATTTTAATAATTGCATTGTTGTACAAAGTTATATGTGTGTTTTTCAAGAGCAATATAACACTAAAGCAAATATTAGTGGTAGCGACGAGGTAACAACATCAACAACATTGTAATGCTGAGGTAAAATATTATGAACAACAGTGTAATACTGTAATTTAAAAACTATGCTCAGGTAAAATTGCATTATCAGCAGTGTAACAATGAGTTATAATAATATTGACTACTATAATGTAATAATACTTGTAATAATAATACTATAATAATGTAACGCTTGAATAAAATAGCATGGACAACAGTGTAGTGCTGAGGTAATTACATGAATAACAATGTAACACTGAGGTAAAATTAACATCAATGACATTGCAACAATAAGGTATAAGAGCATCATAGCAATGTAACACTGAGGTAAAATAGTATCGACCATAAAATAATGCTGATGTAAGCATGAACAACAATGTACTGCTGAGCTTAAACAGCAAGGTAACTGTGAGGTAAAATAGCATTAATAAAATAAATATGGTAAAATACCATAACACCATTGCACTCCTGGAGACAATTATAGGACATGTTTTGTAACATATTTTTGAGAATCAATTGAGTGAAGTATATAAGAGAGAAATATTACAGGTTAGACTACTAAACAGGGTGATTTGTATGAGATAGAAGCATTACAATCAGTGGACAGAAGGAAAAACCCCCCTCTCCCACGGCCTGTCTGTCATGTTCTCAACTGAAACAGAGAACAAAGAAGTGCTGTCAGTGTTGCTATGATACACCTGACAGCAGCACGAGATTTAAAGCTTAAAAAATAGTGACCTGCAAGCATCGTCTGCCAGCAAAAAAAAAAAAAAAAAAAAAAAATTTTAATAAAAATACATTTAGAAAATACAGAAAGGAATAGGAAAGTGATTATCAATGGTTTGGGATGTTTGAATATCAAAGTCTACAAGCCAAATGCACCATCTGCCGTTGGGCTTTCTCTATAAATCACTGAGGAATTTCAAACATTAAACAAGATGCATTGGAAGAAAATCACAGGAGGAGCAAACGGCTGTGGAGCACACATGGCGAGGGAGCGCCCGCAAAGTTCCTTGACCGCCAGACATCTCCAGAGGCTGCTATGGTATGTATAACAATCATATTGATTTTTAAACTCAAATCTGGTTGATTACATTAGGCTAGTTTATATTAGATTAGATAACATTTTATTTTCATCCCCCGCGGGGATTCAGAATCAGAGCAGAAAAAACAGCAAAAGTCAAACCACAACAGAACCCTGAAATCCGTTAAATCAGCCTGTAATAGTGATAGAGAGACATACTGATTATTTTGCTACAAAACGTATTGTAAAACAACTGAGTAACTGAGATTACTAGTTCATTTATAGTAATACATACTTATATACATACATACAGTGCATACAGTATACTATAGGGTTAGGACTAGGGGCAGTGGTGACTCAGATGGCTAAGGTACTGGTCAGAAGATCGGCGGGTCAATTCCCAGCTCCACCAGGTTGCCACTATTTGGCCCTTGAGCAAAGCCCTTAACCCTATCTGCGCTAGGGGCCCTGCATCATGGCTGATCCCGTGCTCTGACCCGAGTTACGCTGGGATATGCAAAAAAGCACTTTCACTGTGTACTACTGTAATGTATATGTGACAAATAAAGGCTTAACTATTATGTGTAAGGCTATACCTATGTTACTATAAAGGCTGTTATATGCATATGAACTACATATTTATTTAGTGAAATTGCATGTTTTTTTTTTCTTTACAGATGACCACTGCTGAGCGTTTGCAAATTACTTTAAATATTTCATAATACCAGATGTGTCTTAAACATATGTAAAATTGCACTGCTAAAAGAGAATTCTTATATGAGTACATGTCAATATAAAGAGAAATTATATATAAAAATGTTTGCACTATATTGTTATATGATATTTGTCCTGTATTCCTAATGCTTGAAAATGCAAAACTGACCAGATTCAGGTTTGTATATTCGTTTCCCTCTAATACATATCAAATTTTTTTCACATGTAGAGGAGTATGAGATGAGTGTACTCCCAATAAACGAATAGCACCCGGAAACCCACCCTGCCTCTGTGTCCCATTGCTTATTTCAATTTCAGAGAGTTGGCAACCCAAAATGTAATGCTGAGGTTTAATAACATCGAAAAGAGTCTAATGCTGAGGTAAAATAGTATAAAGAACAATGTAATTCTGAGGTAAAAAAAAAAAAAAAAAAGTAAATAATAAATGGCTTATGCAGTTAATATAGTAGTTGTGCTGCAAGTAAATCAGCTGAAAACGTACTTACAGCATTTCTACTTCTAAATGTGTGATGTAAAGTAGTACGACCACATTACAACAAAATTATTGCAATTAATTTTTATTAAATACATAAAAAAGATCAATAAAGCAACACACTTAAAACACTAAAAATAGCTAAGAAAAATGACCATGAAAGCACTTTTACACTAAGCAATATTACTGTGCAAAAGTGCTGCTGCTAAGAGACACTGCTGTCAATGTATTACTGGACACACCCACAGTGTTCTATTTTTAGTTTGTTACAGTAATCCAGTTATTAAATCAAATAAATAAATAAATAAATAAATAAATAAATAAATAAGCCTGGAGAGGTTTAAAGCCCCCTCCACATTTTGTCCTCATTCTTCAACTTTGTTCAAATAAGCGCTTTCACCTCACCTTCCTTTACTTTAAAGGTGTTTTTGACATGCGCTGAAACAAAGGAAAAGCAAACAGTGAGACTGTCATGACATGACATGACATCTTTTGTCGCTCCTTGCTCACTCCGTAGGCTCCCTACGTAGGCGGCTCCCCCTTCTGCTGTTGTGAGAATGGGCGAGGTCCCCAGGTCGGGCCGGCTGGCGATAATTAACGCTCACGGATCTCAGACTTTCTCCGCATGAATAAAAGTGAGGCGTCAAAAAGGGACTCCCGTCTGTGGCTGCGCCCAGAGAGAGGTCGTCATCATGAAGCATGCAGGAGCGCTATATCCGCATGCTCCATCGCCACCTTTCGCCAGCTGTGTGCCCGCATGCCAGCTGGGCACTGCCACCAGACCCGCACATGCACACCTTAACTCTTTTCCTCCCCTTTTTTTCTTCCTCGCTCCTTTAACCAATTGCCTTACCCATTTGTCTTAATAAAATTGATCCTTGTTTGATCCTAAGACCTCGCCCCGTGTCTGTGGTGCTACCTGGGCAAAAAAGATCAAACCCATTCATTACAGAGACATTTGAAATTTTAATAATTAAATAGGGAATCATTACATATAAACTCAACCTTACATGTTTTAAACAATCTGTTTCTGTCATTACTGTGTCCTAAACTATTGCTAAATAATGGCTTGAAAGTGAAATCTGTGATTTGTTTTTTATTTTTTGGTTTTTCACTTTTTGGCCTGGAACTTCTGGTTGATTATATATGTATTAAATTACCAAAATTTAATTAAAATATAAAACTCAATTTACTCACCTCTCACAGTTTGCTGGGTGGGAGGGTCTCTTTAGTGTCATTTGTGGAGTTTGAGGCTTTGCCTATTCTATTAACACCAAGAAAAGTGTTTTGTTGTCCAAATAAACAGCACTGAATTCATAAAAGCAAAGAGGACCACACATTGGCTCCACTGAGTGTCTACCTCCTGATGTCATGCTGACACCTGAAGACAAAAAAGTTTAAGACTGACTAAGCAAAAATATAAATGTGTTCTGTATTCACACTCCACAAAACAAATCTTATTAAGTGCCCAGTCAAATCTGAATAACTGAAAAACTTTGTTTTTCAAAAACTGAAAAAAAACAGTTTTTTACAAACAGTTATTAGTGAAGGAAATTGAAGACAAGAGAAAACTGATGTTACCAACCAGGAGTGAAGTTTCCCCAGGGTCTAATATTGACCTCTTGGTCTTCTACTCCTTCCCTTTTCCTCTCGTCTAAGGGCTGAAGGTCGACTACACAGGACATTTACAGCTGAATCATTTGTAGAATGTAGAATCCTACATAAGGTTAACCTACAGTAGCTAGCGGCTAAGTTAACATTAGAAAATACACACATTTAGGACAATGCCAGTGCATAGCGATACAATACAAAAACTAGTTAGATAACATTTAACTGAATGATGTGACAGGGGCAATGCTCAGGTTTTGCTGTGAGACTCTTCCTCCACAACATACTCCTCTTCTATCTTGTTCCAAATAGGCAACTTTTCTTTGATAAGCTTTAAAATGTGACCATGGTTTAATTATGTTATGTTGTGAACATGTATCATTTAATCAATAATAAAGTCTATAAGAGAGTAATGGTCCATCCTGTCTGAGTCTCTCAATAACAACAACCACAAACGTCACTATGTCTCAGCATTTATGTGCTGTCGTTTTGGTCAGCGTGAGCAGCTTTAAATAAATGAGAATTGTACTGTTCATGCATGGGGAACACGACTGTATCGCACGATCCATAGTTCAAACTCTCGCTGAGGATTAGATGTGATCTTGTTGGTTGGTAAAGACAAATTGTAAAGTTTTACACATTTAAGCACTTCTCAAATTTACAATAGAAGAGTAGAAGACGTTATTGTTT
This sequence comes from Clarias magur, assembly GCA_013621035.1. Lineage (NCBI taxonomy): Eukaryota > Metazoa > Chordata > Actinopteri > Siluriformes > Clariidae > Clarias > Clarias magur. The sequence goes on along the minus strand of QNUK01000671.1, from coordinate 150,925 downwards.
CTGTAGTTTGTTTCTGTAGTTTCTTGCACACGAAACTGCAGTTATTTTTTGTGAAGGGTTGTACTGACAATAGTGTAATGCTGAGGTAAAATAGTATGGAGACCAGTTTAATGCTGAGGTAAACTAGCATTAACATGGCTGTAATGCTGAGGTAAACTAGCATTAACATGGCTGTAATGCTGAGGTAAACTAGCATTAACATGGGTGTAATGCTGAGGTAAACTAGCATTAACATGGCTGTAATGCTGAGGTAAACTAGCATTAACATGGCTGTAATGCTGAGGTAAACTAGCATTAACATGGCTGTAATGCTGAGGTAAACTAACATTAACATGGCTGTAATGCTGAGGTAAACTAACATTAACATGGCTGTAATGCTGAGGTAAACTAACATTAACATGGCTGTAATGCTGAGGTAAACTAGCATTAACATGGCTGTAATGCTGAGGTAAACTAGCATTAACATGGCTGTAATGCTGAGGTAAACTAGCATTAACATGGCTGTAATGCTGAGGTAAACTAGCATTAACATGGGTGTAATGCTGAGGTAAACTAGCATTAACATGGTTGTAATGCTGAGGTAAACTAGCATTAACATGGCTGTAATGCTGAGGTAAACTAGCATTAACATGGCTGTAATGCTGAGGTAAACTAGCATTAACATGGCTGTAATGCTGAGGTAAACTAACATTAACATGGCTGTAATGCTGAGGTAAACTAACATTAACATGGCTGTAATGCTGAGGTAAACTAGCATTAACATGGCTGTAATGCTGAGGTAAAATGGTATTGGCAGCAGTGTATTGCTGAGGTAAACTAGCATTAACAACATTGTAATACTCAGGTACCATCGTATCTAAAACAGTGTAATGCTACTATGAATATGCCTAAACAAAATAGCCAATCAGCATCCTTGCATCATCGTTTAATTTCTCTTTTTTTCTTCTTCAGCAAATTACCTTCGGCATGGCAACCCCTGACACTGTGTTTACCATGTGATTTTCGAAGCTTAGACACACCAATGATTGATATTAGACAGCATGTGAGATGTTTTAGCGTACATTTACCAACAGTTTCAGTCTATTTTTATTCATGTCTGAGGACAGTCCAGGTTACTGAAATGAGTTGTGCATCTCTTTACAAACTTACAGATTTTTCGCACTTGTTCTGTTATAAATTCCATATGTTATAAATTAATCAATTAATTAATATATTAATCAATTAATTTTTAGTTTTCATCTAACCATGCTTACACTTTAATGGTTTCTGTTGTCTCTACTTTTTTCCCTATTTTTATTCCAAAGCCCAGATGTTAATTAATATACCAAATTTTCATATATAATTTTTTTAGATAGCTTTTAGATACCTGTAGACCTCTGAGATTGGGTTTTTTGGAAGATAAATGAAAAGAAATTTCAGCAGCTTTCAATGTTCTCCAAAAGTTCTTCTGTGACCTGGGTTTGGATGATGACCCAGAACCTGAAGGTCGCTCTCAAAAACTGAAATAGTGGAAGTCACTTCTCTGTAAAGTGTACAGGACCTCAAGAACACGTTCTCAGGGGAGGAACTCTGAAGGCAACCATGTGATCATCTGAACAAAACTTATTTAACATGGGGGGGGCGGCACGGTGGTGTAGTTGTTAGCACTGTCACCTTGCACCGCTAGAGTCCGGGTTCGATTCCCAGCCAGGTTCAATTCCCATCTCTGTGTGCATGGAGGTTGCATGTTCTCCCCGTGCTTGGTGGCTTTCCTCCGGGTACTCTGGTTTCTTCCCAAACTCCAAAGACTGTAGGTTAGGTTAATTGCCATTCTCAGATTGTCCATATGTACAGTATGTGTGCTCTGCGATGGATTGGCACCCTGTCCAGGGTGTACCCCGCCTTGTGCCCTAAGTCTCCTGGGATAGGCTCTAGGCCCCCTGTGACCCTGAATACAGGATTAAGCGGTATAGATGATGATGAGTGAGTGAGTAACATGTAAATTAAAAGAAGTCAATCTTTATCTGGTAAGCTCTGATAGTATATATATATATATAGCCACATCCATGTTTTAAACATAACCAGTGGACATGCCGTTTTCATACAAGTGCAGACAAGATACATGTCTTGGTATTATACAAATGAATGTTTAGCTTTTTTCAGTGTTGCTTAATAACTCCAGATACATACCTTTCCTTCACAGTATGAATTATAGAAACATTTTCTTCTTTAACCAACCCTTTCGCAGATGCAGCTGGGGCTGTGTTTTAATACTTCATTCACAGATCACATTATTTCTTTCTGTGATTGAGTTATCGATCTGTCTCTCATTTCCGTCCATCTTTGCCACTTTTCCTTCATCTGTGCATGTTACATAACGATGTATTCACCAGAGAGGAGCAGGGAAAAGCCATTACTCAGCCAGTGTACAGATAAAGACGGTAGGGAGAACTTCAGAGTCGTCATTTCATCTGAAATTATTAAATAGGATGGGAAAAAGTTCTGAAAGTTTATCTCTTTATCTCTTTTTTTTCCCCTCTAGTTTTGTTCTGTGCTGTGTTTCAGTCAGCTAACTCAAATACACCAGTCTAACTGGATTTATTTAATGAGTGAAGGAAGCAATTATTTTTTCCACACAGGACCATTTTAAATAAAGGCACACTGCTTAGAAGGTGTTGATTCATTTTCTATAACAGCAGCTCCAACCGCTCCAATTTCCAATTTCGTTTATGTGCTAACCCACTCCTTCCCAAGGATTAGTTAGTGTTCTTTCTTATTTTAACATGTTGACCTAATCATCTTTCTTGTTTCACTTCATTTATTCCAGTAACACTTTGAACATATCCATACATTTTGCTTTGGATTTATTCCTAAACTGCAGTTTTAAACACACACACACGCACGCACACACACACACACACACACACACACGCACACACACATGCACACACACACACGCACACACGCACACACACACTTCACTGAGCCTCATTAGCACCAGCACAGATTCTGTAGTTAAGCCAGTAAGCATTTGCATTTCAATCCAACAAAAGAGCAAGGTGTCACGCAGCACAATAGCGTTTAGTGTTTCTCTAATTAAACTCACTCAGTTCCACTTATTAGTGCATGATGAAGCGTTTTCAGGGCTGTGGTACTTCTGGACGTTTGTGGTTAGGGACATGTCCAGAGCGGACCGGATGGTGTTTATGCGGCCTAAAAAGTGAATACAATGTGTTGTGTGAGACACACACGCACACACACACACACACACACACACACACACACACACACACATACACGAGGTACTGATGAAGGTGTTTGTATGGCCTAGATAGTAAATAGAGTGTTTGGATTGGGACACACCCACAGGGGACTGATGTAGATGTTTATGTGGCCTATTTAAATGAACTAGAGGGTACTCGACCTGCGTGCAGATCCTGACACCTGCATCCTGCCGTAAGCTGTGAATGGAGTGTGAGGTCATAGACTGACATAAAAGTCAATGTGGAGCTGCCTACTGTTACATTCAGTGAGGTGACTGTGTCCTCATGCTGCTCTAATGTTTTGGCAGCCCTTACGTTGGTTGAGGAACACCTGTGAGATGTTCTTCCATTCAAAAAGTCTTTGACCCAATTAAACAGGTTTCCTCCGATTCTCATCCTGTACAATTTGATTCTGAGATGGTATAAGGATTAATAATGATGATAATCCGTCCCATCTAATGATCTGTGGATTGGGGGACACTCAGCGTGGACCGATGAGGATGTCCATGTGTCCTCTATAGTGAATATGGTGTATGGTTTGTGACACATAGGGCTGGTTCATGGCTTTTTTTTTTCGAAAGGAGTAAGGGCACTCCAGCTAGCACAATTCCCGTTAGAGTGGGAACTTCACTCCCCCTTCCCCTTCACATCCTTTAGCTGGATGCACAGAAGCGGAGTTTTACAAGCACATCCACCACCACGTCAAGCAAAATTCAAGTCATTCCTTTCCTCCAGTGAGTGAGTGTGATAAGCATCGGAGGCGATATGCCTCCGGGTGCCTTTATGGTTGAATCCTGGATACGCGCTCCAAGGCATATTCCTCAATTGCCTGAATCAGCAGATTGATCTTGCGGTGGTCCTGCAGAGCGTTCACCTACTATACAGCAAAGCTACAAAGCAAAGCCTCCTCCTGCAGGCTACTGCCTGTAGGATGTTTTCACAGACACACAGTCTGATGAACACTTGCGAGCACTGGCGAGCTGTTGACCCCATGACCCTGCACTCTGACCCTGAGCTTCCTGAGATATGCGAGATAAGATTTTCACTGCATGTAATAGATATGTGACTAATTAAGTTCCTGAAAATCAGGTGGACTTGATTAGACTGGGTGTCTATTGCAATGTGTGCAACAGTGCTTTATATCCCTTTAATCTCTCTCTCTCTCTCTCTCTCTCTCAATTCTGCTGTCTGTCTCTCTCCTCCCTTTTTCTGCCAGCCAATCATAGACAGCCTCTTTCCCTCTCTCTCTCTCTCTCTCTCTCGGTCTGAAGTGTGTGTGTGTGATTGTGTGTGTTAGTGTAGGAGTGTGTGTGATGCTGCAGATCGGAGCACATCACTCTCATCTTACACACACACTCTCTCAGTCACTCACTTACTCACACACACACACACACACAGTTCGTGTCTTTCCTCCTCCTCCGCATGGTGCGTAAGTAACTGCTGTGTTCCTGCACTTCACACTGATGCTGATGCTGAGTGTGTGTGTGTGTGTGTGTGTGTGTGTGTGTGTGTTACATCAGTGATCTTTCAGTTTAGTTTGATTCCTAATGTGTGCACCTAAGGCGTACACTAGATTGTACTGTATTAAGCTTTATTTATATGTATGTGTTTGGGTGAGTGTGTGTGCGTTTGAGTGTGTGCTTGGGAGCCAGGTATCCCTAGTGATTTAGTCAGAGGAAGGTGCGTGTGTGTGTGTGTGTGTGCATGTGTGTGTGTGTGTTCTGTACTACCCACTAAAACACCTGCTTAAGGATTAAATTATGTGCAAACTTTTAATGAGTTTGTTAAGTGTGTTAATGTGTGTGTGACGTGACAGTGATTTGGTGTGTGCTAGCTTTCGAGTCGTTACGGTTCCGGATCTTCATTTAAATGATCCACAGTGATATTTGACACATAAAATATTGTCAGTGTGCACGCTCCTGATTACAGTAATAGGGCACCTAGGAAGTGAACATCTGCGAGGGCTGCATGAAGTGAACTTATTTTGTTGATGTTAAAATAGTAGCTGACTTTTAATTCATAGAAGACAAACCTACTTTATGACTTTGTTCATTTTGAATGTGCGCAAAGGTGTAAAAACTTTCGCACATGCTATATTGAGATTTATTAGCGTAACTAAAATGCTAAATTTTATTTTGGAGGTTTATTCCCTTTACTACAGACTTCCGAACTTTTTAATATTCACACTACAAACTTAAATAGCTAAATAATTCTATTCCTTTTTACGCATTATTGCAAACATCGGTGTGTTTTTGCCTTTGTTTTCCACTCAAACCTATTGCTCGTGTACATTTCATTAGGTGATGTAACGGTCCATGATGAAAGGATTCTCTCGGTTACTGATCATCAGTTTTCTCGAAATGACCCGAGGAACATCGACGCAGCTTCACACACTGCTTCACTGGAGTTAATGCCAGAGAGAGAGAGAGACAGAGAGGGAGAGAGAGAAATAAAGAGCGAGAGAGGGAGAGACAGAGAGGGCTTTGTTCCATCTCGAGTATCCCTGCTATAAATAATCCAATAAAATATTTTATTTGAAAAACAAACAAAGCAAAACTAACCAATCAGATTTTATTCATAATATACAAATATAATCATTTAATGAAGACATTTTTATTAAGCGTACGTACAGTATACACAGGAGGGCACTGGTGGTTCAGGGCTTGTTTTCTCACCTGCCATGCTGCCTGAGTTTGGATCCCAGCCAGCGCCCCACACCCAGCCACTGGGGTATCAGGGCACGCCGAGTGCTGTTCACAAGCCCAGATAAAATTGGAAGCGGCACCACGGGATGGAGAAACCTGTGCCAAAATCAGAATGTGTAAAATGGAGTATCTGCTGTGACGACCTCTGACGGAAGCGGCCGCGCAAATGACGTCAACACGACTGATAGCATTTGATTCGGACAGAATGCACGTGAATTTGCCAACGGCGACGTTTACTGTCACTCATGAGTAGCTGAGTTTATATCTACTGTAAGCGGAGTCCAGGATCTGTCAAAATCCCCGACACCCCGTCTCAGCCGTCTCAAGAAAACTTCACGATTGTTGACCTGTTTTTGACCGTCATGCTATGTTTAAAATTGATGATTGAACTTCTAGACACAACTCACACACACACACAGACACACACACACACACACACACACACACACAATGGAGTGTCGGAATGTTCTATGGTTTATTCACAAACCATATAGGTGTATAAGTCCAAAGCCAAATGCATCGAGTAAACATGAAGTACATACATATCACGTCCATCTTCTACTCCATCGAAGAGCGAAGCCGAAGCATGTTCTATAGGAAATACAGACAGGGATGTTTAATTTCCCTGAAACGTCTGGCGAACTGTAGGAAGTGTTTGCATATAAGAAATGAGAAAGAACAGAAGGAAACAAAGACAGAGGGGGAAGCATGCAAAAGTCGACATAGTCAAAGGTAAACCTGCCCTCAAGATGTCTTTGGTAATTCTTCTTAAGTCTGTCAATTTGTCCAAACGTGGATAAAAAAGGACAAAGTTAATGTAAAGTTCATGCTTCATTCACATGCGCGAGTGAAACAAACAAAAAAAAAACGTACGGAACGCTATTCATGTCTGTTTATGTTTGAATGATGGGCCTGTGTTCAGCTCAAGCATCCTGCTCATTTCTAATCACCAGTACATTAAAGATGAAACACTCTAATAATAATAATAATAATAATAATAATAATAATAATAATAAAGACACAACAGACTAGGATATAAGCTTATATAGAACATAAGTGATATTCACAGTCGTAGCGGAGCTGCCGTGATGGACAATGCCGCGACATCTTGGAAAAGCGTGATGTCAATGATATTATATTAAATATATTATGATATTGATATTAATTGATATTAATGATATTAACACATTATATTAATGGAATCAGTTAATAAGGAACTTTGTGATGCTTGATATATATTAATAGCGAGTACCATTGTACATGATATGACATGAGAATTTAGGGTTAAGTTCACTTTAAGTGATTATGTCAAGCATTTAAGAACATGGAGGTGACTCTGCCAGCAATCATACAGTAGCCAAGAAAAAAAAAAACAAAAAGGTTTAACGAACAAATCACTATAAATCACCTTATAATGACTGCCCTCTTCAATTTATTATTACAAAAACTGACACTCCGAGGCTCTTTCCCTTTCACATCAGGATAATTCTAATGATAGAAATAAATAAAATAACAGCATGGCGTATTGTTAAAAGGAAAGAGACTACTGGAGCTGTAAGAAATTTGCAATAATCAGGCAGTGCCGGGAAGTCCAGAGCAGCTGATGACAGGAACATTGTTAAAGCTGTGAGGGGAAGAAAACAACCCAAAAATAACTTTAAAGAAGACAAAGTAGTGCCGGAGTGGAAGTGTTAGTATTTGCCGTTTGCAGATCCACCATGTAGCAAGGGCATACAGATGTTTGATAGCTGAGATAAAGACAAATGTTTATTAATGTAATATAAAGAGAAAGCGTGGTGTGTGTGTGTGTGTGTGTGTGTGTGTGTGTGTGTGTGTGTGTGTTTGAGAGAGAGAGAGAGAGAGAGAGAGAATGCAAACGAGCCTAACCACACCACTTCATCTGTGAAACATGGTGGCGGTAGTGTCTTAGGCATGCATGACTGCAGAGGAGTGAAGAGTGTATGTGTGTGGGTTGGGGGCAGGGGGGGGGGCTGAATTATCAAACTGGATACACAAGAAATAAAAATAAAAAGATATATCCCTGTTGATTTATGTTCTAAGTGTGTAAATGTAAATCAAGAGTAATCAAATAATTTGGCCTGTTAAATTCAAGTTTAAGTCAATCACAATTTCAGTCACATACTGTACCAATTGAATAAAAATTCCAGGGCAAATCTGGAAATTGAATAGTTCAATCATTTTACCTGACTGTACGTCTATTGAGTAACCTAGTGAACCAGTGAAATTATATATTTAATGATGAAAACTTCAAACCACTTTTGTAAGTTGCTCTGGAGAATAAGAGTGTCTGCCAAATGACCAAAATGTACATGTAGATATACCCATTAAGTTGGGCAATAAAAAGTTATGGCACCTTTATAAAAGCAGAAAGCAATACTGTGTGTCTCTGGTATTTGAGCTGATAAACTGCAGTTGCCAAGCTGCATTATTGGAAGAGTTAATGCACAATGTGGGCAGTTCCACTATTATTCCATTATTATTATAATATATTTTATTCATCTATCAATTTAATGACTTTGCTGAACATAAACCAGCTGTGCAGTGATTGTGCTTACTAATATTCAATTAAATCCAAATACATTTTTATTTTATTTTATTTGCATGGTGCAAATTGTTGCAAAGCAGCTATATGATTTTTTTTTAATGAGAGAATTGATATACACCTGTGATTTGAATTACAGCCAGATGCTGTGAGTATCGTGTATCATGAACTATTTTGTTGTGCATGTTCATGTCACCTAAAAAGAGACACATCTAAAAGCATTTTGTGCCATGTTTCCTCTCATATACCTGCCGGTTGCACTAGAGGCATTCCTCAAGGCTCAGTACTCAGTCTGCTCAGATTCACGATAACTCGCAGCTCTTTGACATCTGTGTGTTGGAGGTTGAGTAGCCTTGTTCAGGGAGCAGCATTTGATCTCCATGTATCTTATTTGACTTATTGTAAATAGGCTCAGGATGAATGAAGTCTGATTTACATTCTCCTCCTGGCTCACTTTCCAAACAGCAATACGTAAAAAGAAAAATTGACATGTGACCGGCAAGGGGTATGGAAATGTTGTGTTTAACCCTTTCCCGAAGCTATGCACGCATACTTAGGCTGATTTGCATTTTAATACACAAACATACACACACACACATAAACATGCGCGCACACACGCACAAACAAACACACAGCCATGCACTCATATACACACACACACACATTCAAGCTCTAAGAGAACAGCAATTTACTTGCCAAATAATTCACATGAGATACTTTGGAATCTTAAACAGAAGCGATAACAAGTATGTGTGTACGTGTACGTGCGTGTGTGTGTGTGTGTGTGTTATTGACTGTCAGCATTCCCTCAGGGTTCAGGAGCTCCAGGTGACGCTAATTAGCTGATCTCGCTAACGTCTGCGATAAACACACAGGTTTATAAAAGGGCATGTGGGGAGTGTGAGACTCGTCTTCTCTCTATACACTCCGTCCTGATCAAGTGTACCTGCCTGATTTAGTTTAGGCCCAAGAGGATGCTTACTTTACCAGGTGCGTGTGTGGGAGAGAGAGAGAGAGAGAGAGAGAGAGAGAGAGAGACAAAGAGAGAAAGAGAGCGAGATAGAGAGAGGGAGGTGTGTAAAATTTTTTCCATCAGCTTTGTCTTAAATCGCACACTATATTAGCATACACGTTGTGCGGTTTGGAACACAACCACAGACAGTCATCTTTTTTTTTTTTTTTTTCAGTCCAGTGCTAGACGCTTAATGCTTGTCAGCTGAATTTTGACCGCTGCTGATGTTTGACAGCTAACACTCCTTATGCCCATGTACTAATGATTCCTAGATAAACCAGCAGTTTTAGCAAGAAACAGCTAATCCTTGGTGGCTAAGAGTTGACAGCTTGATAGCTAATGCTTAACAGCGTACCTGACAGCTAGCAGTTGACATCTGTTTTTGACAGATAGCAAGATAACACTTACTGTCTTGTCTGCTCAACATCATGATTGCACACATGGTGACTAACAACCTCCTGCTAATTTTATAAAGGCTAACGAGAACGTGATGGGTACAAGTTCGCTTTTTCGCTCATGGCTAACAATTGACAGGTGATGTGTAATTGCTACTATGCTATTTTGCCACACCTTTGACACAAGTATGCAGTTTGGAAATGGGTAGTCTGTGTGTGTGTGTGTGTGTGTGTGTGTTCTGAATTTAGGTTTTCGCTCATGCTAACCCATGGATGGAGGTGTCTCACCATTACCGTATGCCTGAAGCCTTGTGGACACTACCCAGCATGCCTTGTGGCCAGCCGCTGGCAATGACAGTTATCACGCCGAGCTAAATAATTTGGGGAGCGAATCGAAAGCCCTCACACATGTGCGCAGACACACACACTCTAACCATCTATCTATATGTGTCCTGATTATCTATCTATCTATCTGTCTGTCTGCCTGTGTTTGTCCACACTGTCTATCTACTGTATCTAACTGTGCGTCTTTCTACCTCTGTCTCCGTCTGTCAGTCTTTTTTTTTTTTTTTTGGATTTTTCCCCGATTTTCTCCCTAATTTAGTCGTGTCCAATTCCTCCCCGTCACTAGGGGGCTCCCACATTAAGGCTACTACTACCACTCAGCCGGGAGGGCCGAAGACTATCACGTGTTTCCTCCGAACCACGTGACGCCAGCCGACCGCATCTTTTCGAACTGCTTGCTCGCGCACCATTGGGTGATCCGCTCCCTCCGCTGCGCGAGCTCACAGACGCCCCTGACTGGCTGTAGAGCCGTGATTAATGTCGGAGCACTATGTACCTCTCATCCCTCCCCTCTGAGAGAGCTCGGCCAATCAGCTCTCTCTAGACCTCCGGCTGCGAGAGGTTACAGCACCACCCGGGATTCGAATTAGCGATCTCCGGATGATAGGGCGAGCGCTTTAACCACTGCGCCACTCGGAGGCTGTCTGTCAGTCTTTGTTTCCCAACCTTCTATTGTAAGAGGAATAAAACACTCAGCAAACCAGCTTTCGTGAGAAAACAATCGTCACCGGTATGGAAACAGTCTGCTTCATGACACCATCCTGTCACTGATGATTTTCCTCCAGCAGCGTGACTCAGAGTGCTTTATTCCCTATTTGAGGCCGACTAAACCCAGAGCTGGGGGCAGATCACGGCTGCCGGTGTCTCACACTCCTGTACTGTACTGTACGTACTGAGTTCACCTGAGTGCGAGTGTGAATGTGTGTGAGTCACTCGGGAAAACTGAATCTGCAGTAAAAAGACGGCTGACTCTGGGCTGTTTCTCACTCATCTTCCGCGAACGGAGATGAAAACTACGTGACACAAATAATAATCTCCTGGTTTAAAGGGAATTCAAATCTAATGCACACAAACCCTGCCAGAGTCAAGCTTTGGAGAGGTTCTAGTGTGTGTGCTGTGTGTGAGTGTGTGTGTGTGTGTGTGTGTGTGTTTAAAAAGATGACTTTGCGACTTTTAACGACAATCTGCGAGGCCAGAAAACATGCGTCATCATGATTTATTCAGTCATTTGCTGAGCACCGAGCCAAGCATTGTGAGTAACGGAGTTGACGGCGGCGTCCCGGTGTCACCAGGACACCGGCTTTTTTCAGCGCTCACGGTCACCGCCAAAAGAGAAGATACCAGAGCTGAAAACACCATTATTGATGCGCTAATGTAGCATGCTAATCTGCTAATTAGCAATTAGAGTATTATCAGAGGACACAGAGACACTAAACCCATGCGACCTCCCGCGCTGTGTTCCAGAGAACCGAGCTTTATCGTTTCACTTTATTTAATTACACGCTCAAGCGCTGTGTGCAGTGCATTATGGATAATCGCATGACCACTAACTCGAGAATGAATGACACATTTTGTCACAGGTTAAGCCTTGATGTATAGCTTATGGAGTGTGCGAATAAACACAGGGTTAAATTAGTGTGTTAATTGCCCCCTGGAGGTTTACATATATACAGTATAATATACACACTATATGTTGATTTTTTTTTTTTTTTTTTTTTTTAACCCCCTGCTGCCATGGCGTAGCTGTGTGTAAACAGATTTAGCAGCACAAGTACGAGTGTTGATCAAGACCGAGATGTTATATAACCGAGGCTGTACAACATGTATAACATCATGACCACCACCCTAATACTGAGTAACTCCCATTTTGCCACTAAAACGGTGATGCCCTATGTGTTCTGACATCGGTCTATGGGAACCAGCATTAAGCTACAAAGCTACAGTAACTCTACTATTGGATTATACTACACAGGCCAGCCTTCCACATCAGTGAGCCATGGCCTCCTAAGATCCCTGAACCGGGTCACTGGTTTTCATTTCACTGCAGCCCTGTAACATCCCACAAGAGATCCAGTTTTGGACTTGCTCTGACTCAGTCCACTAGCCATCACAATTTGTCCCTTGTCACAGTAGTTACTATATCTCATCACAGTGGCACCTGGAAGTGGATGGGATATACAGTATTAGGCAGCAAGTTTTTAAACAAAAAGAATAAGCAAGCGTAAAGATTTGAGAACTTTGACAAGGGTCGAATTGTGATGGCTAGAGGTGGCTGTAGTGGTCAGAGCAACTTCAAAACTGCAGCTGTTGTGGGATGCTCCCCATCTGCAGTGATCAGGACATACCAAAAGAGCTCGAGGCCGCGACGGCATCAAGGGCGACCAAGGCTCACTGCGGTGCACGGGGAGTGAAAGCTGGCCCATGTATCAAATTCAGATTTTATGTCATACACAGTACAATATGCAGTGAAACGCTTGTATGACCCGTTCGTGACCATTTATTATGGAATAAACTAAGAAATAGAATGTACTGTGATCCTATAGAATATATATTATATAATACATATACTGTAATAGAATATATAATATATAATCTATGATATACAGTTGGCATGAATGTCACCTGCCGGTGCAGCTGCTTTCTTTTTCTGCACTCAGATTTTGACAAATTTATGCAAATTGTCCAACACAACCCCGTCTCTTTACCTTAATAAATGTCGATATTGCGGTTTTCATTTTTACTAAGAAGTGCAGAAAAAAAAAGCACTAGATAACATAACACATAGAAGCATATTAGATTATATGATGACAATTTTTTATTTTTTTAACAAAAATCCACCGCGCAGAAGTGTGTCAGTGTGAGTGTTTGTGTTTTATAGATTTCTCCCCATCCTGACTTGCGTTAACACGTAGTTTTGTCACTTCTATTTTTATTTACATTGACTGTCACAACAGCACATTAATTTCCATTCGGCTTTTGTTCACGAGGTCTTGCTCTGATAAACATCCTCTATGAGGAAAATTTTTAAATCAAGGCCGTTTATTAAAGTCATTTTTCTTCACGCTTAAACCGATCGTTGGAGCATAATGCGCTCTCCGTGGGAGGCTGAATGCTTTTCATTGATTGACTGTCTCAAAAGCCCCCAAATAGAAAAACGCTCTGACCCGCTTTCAGCTCTACAGGAGTCGGTCACTCGTCCCCTTCCTCCTGTTCTAGTGCGCACTTTGGAGTGAGCTTAGCTTAGCTTCAGTCCTGCTTTTAGTGCTCGGTCGTTCTCTTTCCGGGTCAAAATTTCTTGAAAGTTGTTGCTTTGTTTTGTTCACTTAGCCAACTATTAAGCAAATTATGTATTTAGCAAGAAAGAGTTAAATATAATATTTAAAAATAATATTTAGCAAATTGTGTATCTGATTAGCATGCAAAGTGTTTGGTATAGTAGCTAAATAAAAGTATAGCAGATACTTAGCATGCTAGCACATTATAGGAGATCCACATCTGTACATAATTTATGTATTAGTAAGCTAGCTACTGAGCTAGCCACTGAGAGCACAAGCAGGTTAGTACAGTTGCTAGTTAAAAATATTGCATACTTGGTAGCATGCTAGCATATTTCCTTATATGACAACAAATTACTTTAGCCATTTATAGCTATAAATAACAACTTTTTATACTTTATATAACTACAGTTACTGTATAGTATCTAGCGGATGTTACTATGTAGTAAAAGAAGAAGACAGCTTAGCATGCTAGGATATTTAATCATTGTTTAACAGGGTCTTATATCTCCATTTTCTACACGCTACAATACAGATTCTGAAACCATGGTTTAGCTTAGTAAGCTAGCAAATTAGGTAGCCTGCTGCTACTGCATGTACTAGATTAAAGATGGAAAAATAATAGAATGATGGCTCGGATTATTTGATTGTATATTTAAATCAATGTTTAATTTGTTTAACTTGTTAACATATCAGGCGTTGAACGTGCTTCAGCAAAATAAGCTACTGATATGGTTTCTGTAATTAGCTAGACATGTGAATTACACGTTACGTAAGATAGCAAGTAGTTAAAACACACATCTAACTAAGCATACTAGCATACTGCCTCTAAATTTGTCTTTACATATTTGTTATGTACCCAGCTAGCTAGTTAGCAAGAGAATTATTTTTGTACGGTTGTTGCTCCAGCTAAGTTATTCCCACCTTCAATGTTGACGTGACACCCTCGTCTCCTCGTGCTGAAAATGTCCGGTTCGCAGTGAAGCTCAGTGACGCTATGACAATTTTATCACAGGACAATAGTATAATTTTTTATTCATACACGTCTCACACGAACGTCCGTCATTCTTTTTGATTGTGTAAAGCTGCTTTGCAACAATGACATTTGTAAAAACAAACAAAAAAAAAAAGTATACACTATACAAATAAAACTGAGTTGAACTGATAATTAAGGAATGAGAATTCAGCATGTAGAAACACTAAACGAACCGATTTAAAATGAATAAATATTAAGCAGCTTTTATTGCTATCTGTAATGTCAGCGTGTTGCGCTGCACATGAGATGCAGATCCACTCAGTGGTTTAATGTGTGCATTACCTCATCATTTGCATTGCAAAACCGTCCAGACATCAGCATGTCAAATCTGCATGGCCTTGGATGATTGATCTCACTAATCTAGTTGCCTACATTGATTAGTTCAATAAGACACTTGAGTCCAATTTTCATATACTGTATGTGAGAAGTTCTTAGTCGGCTAAACGTGGATGGAAAAATCAGCATTAAACACTTTAGGGATATGTTAGTACTGTAGATCACTATTTAGCTCACTGCTAATGATCTGACAAAGAACATCAGAAAATGTGTCTAGGAACTCCTAGGTAAGAACCGTAGATGGATTTGCGTCAAAATCCTCAGACGAATGTGGGTAAGAACACGAGATGGGGGGAAAATGAGTAAAACCTCAGGAGAACTTCAGTCTACGAACTTGAAGAAAACAATTCGGCTATAGATCATTTACTAATAAATACTCTAAAATAATTTTTGTAGAGTTTGGCGTGGATTAGAAATGAAGAGGAACACCAAAATAAAAAAATATTTTGGGAAAGTAGAATGACCGAAAGCATTTTGGATTGTGTCTCGTGAGTTCTTAAGCCTTGAATACTAATTCAGAATTTCCCGCCACAAGGTAATAAAAACACTTCTGATTTAGAAGCATGGTCAATAAGCTGTTTCTCCTCCTTTTTTTAGATGGACACTGAAATCTGGACCTGACGGATTAACGAATATACTCTTCCGTCACACGTGGATTGTCCTTGATGGACGGATAATTTGCTTGAAGGTTTACGGGCTTCCTGAAGCAGGTTTACTGCTGGATATTCATTGCATAATGAGAACTCGTCTGATTTTGTTAGCATGGCTTTGCCTGTGGGTGGAAGCAAAAGGTGTGCTGAGGACTACAGGGGGACTAAGCCAAGGAACGTGGAGCCAGATGAGAGCAGACGGAGGGCCAGAGGTGCTCAGACGCTCCAAACGAGGGTGGATGTGGAACCAGTTCTTCCTGTTGGAGGAATATACAGGAAATGATGATCAGTACATCGGAAAGGTATGACGGGAATCTTCTTTCTCCGTTTCTTGTTTCTTTTTCTTTCTTTTTTTTTAAAGTTAGTTCAGGGGTTGAGTTCACATTACAGCAGTCTGGCACAATTTCAAACATTTGTTTAAAGTTTGGCTTCATTCCCTTCCCTCCTCCATCTCCTCCATGACAGCTGTTGGAACTGTATTTACATTTGAATTTACATTACAAAAAAACTGAGGCCAAACGTTATTGCTTACTTGTGTAAACTTCCAAAGATCTGCATGGCTCGGCAATACGTGCACAGAATTCGGATTTGATTCACTGATTCAATTCAAAACTGGGCGAAAATTTAGGACACTTAACGTAGAGTAAAGAATGGCATGCTCTGAGACATGCATGGAATTGATCGGGGAGAAAAACAACTTCAAGCTATTCCGCTGTCCCTTGCAAAATGTGTGAAGACCCTCGCTTCGACGAGGTGGCCGAGAGGTTAAGGTGATGGACTGCTAATCCATTGTGCTCTGCATGCTTAAAATTTTTTTTTAAAGAATTATTTTAGAATGTTTAGAAGGACTTGGCGCTATCTTGATTAGGTTTATGGTGGATCTTCTTATGAATTTGACTGAAAATGTTGGAAATCTGCATGGCCTTGAATGATTGATCATCCCTAATCGAGTTGCCTATATTGATTGGTTTGATAAGATAATTTTCATGTACTGTACATGAGAAGTTTTAAACGTGGAAAAGTAAAGAAGAATTTTCCTATGGAGTTAAAAAAATTACAAAAAAAAAAAAAAAAAAAACTGGTATAAAGAACATGTGACTTAAAACCTCCTTTCGTCTTGGCTAAAACTTCAGAAGAACCAAGAACCTCAGCAAGATTTGATTAAAATCAGAAGAACTTGACTTTGTCCCGACCCTGACAAAGAACCACAGATGAATTTAGCTAAAATGAAAAAAACAAAAAAAAAACTCACTAAGTGAAGAAAAGTCAGAAAAATGTAATGTCATACGACCTTGGACAAAGGCAAATCTGAAGAATTTGACTTTGTCCTGGTCAGCATCATGGTGGATCTGGAGCCTAGAATGTGGTTAAGGATTTTAGATCAATTTGGCTAAAACCTCAGAATATTTTTTTTAAAAATCCGCAGAACTTGATAAGACATTTGGTGTTATCCTTGTTAGGGTCACAGTAGTTCTAGAGCCCATCTCAGAAAGGCACTAAGCTAGAAACTAACTATCAGAGGAATTTTTTTTCCACAACATTTTTTCCCCAATGCTTTGGATTCATCTACTGGATAACTGTCCATAGGGATGGCCGCAGCTTGTTGCAATTTGTTTAATCCCTTAGATTGATGTCCATGCTTCAGAGTGTCACTATGGATGGTTCAGCCATAACAAAATTATATTTACACACTTGCGAAGTTCTTATTCAAATCAGGTTGTCCAGTCACAGGATGTGGTTCTCAGATCATGCATCATGGACGAAGACTCGCCACTGCCCCCGAGAGTCAGGGTTTGAGAACGACTACACTGTGAACTTGTGTACTGATTATAGTCTGTTATAATTTTCTTAACTACGTGTATAGCTAGCACAGTAGCATTATGATCAAAGCTATAGCTAATTTGTTGTGAGTTTAGCTAAATGTAGCTTTATAAGCTAACTCCAGTTTATTCAGAGATAGTTTCCCGCATGCTCTGGGATATGAGGAGGAAATGAAACATTAAGGACAGGATGTATAGCTGCTGATCCCAAACAGAGTGGGGAGAAAAGTCAAATCAATTCGGAAGCCCTAGCGCAGATTGTAATGCACTCCTGATCAATTTATATTGGAAATGTAATTATACAATCCATAGGAAAAGTGATACACAGAAACTTGGAGGGGGAAAAAGGCGATTTCACTTTTCTGCCTTCTTATCTTTAGCGAGTAGCGCTAATGTTGTGTGCGAGAGGAGCAAATGGCATCATTTAGCTTTTCGTATTACTACTGGCTGTATTCCAAATGCAAGTTTAGCTAAACTCGTAGAGCTACAGCTAGCTAAGTTATCGGTCAACTCCGAATTGTGCCACATGGCCCATCGATAGCGTCTCCCTTTAGCATTTAGCCGCAACACTTACAGTAAGTCCAATTTTTCATCCGGCTCCAACTAATAGATTTGTATAAGGACAGCGGCGTGATAAATGAGTTTGCTATAGTTAGCTGTGAGGAACGTGAATTAGGACACTGCACACAGGTGACTATCTGTCTAGTGTTCGCTCCCTCATGACTACACTTATACGGCCGCTGGGAGTTTAGATTCTATATGAATATAATTTAATATAGCGCTCTGAGGAGGATATCTCCAAGCAATTTAGGGCAGTCTGCCGGAAGGAAGTGTCCTAAAAGACTCTTAAAACCTTTCTGTAAACACCGATGCTAGCATGTGTAGCACGTGTTGAAAACAGGGCTATCTTTGGCTACAAACTGAATTATTTACTTTACTTGCATAAAGTCATGGTCAGAGTTTTACTGTATATTTAGTGGTAGCTTTTTTTTTTCCTGTTCTGATCATGCTAATCACTACAGTCTAAGTATTACTTCCTTCAGCGGAAATGGCTTTAACCTGCTCCTAACAGGTCTGTGCAAAATCATTTATGTCTGTCCAGCTGCACTCGGATAAAGACAGAGAGGACGGGACGGTGAAGTACGTCCTTTCTGGAGAAGGAGCGGGATCCATATTTGTCATCAATGAGAATTCGGGTGATCTCCATGCCACGAGGAGGCTGGACCGCGAGGAGAAAGCGTCTTACACTCTGAGCGCGAAGGCGGTGGATAAAGCGTCAGGTCGAGACCTCGAGGGTCCATCAACATTCACCATCAAAATCCACGACATTAACGATAACGAGCCCAAGTTTACTCAAGACCCCTACATCGCCTCTGTACAGGAAATGGCCGACGTCGGTGAGGCATCAGCCAATCACTTCACAGAGCAGTGACAACGTCGCTCCGTAGTGGTCTGTCTGTCTGTTCGTCTGTCTGTCTGTTCGCCTGTCTGTCTGTCTGTCTGTTCGCCTGTCTGTCTGTCTGTTCGCCTGTCTGTCTGTCTGTCTGTTCGCCTGTCTGTCTGTCTGTCTGTTCGCCTGTCTGTCTGTCTGTTCGCCTGTCTGTCTGTCTGTCTGTCTGTTTGTCTGTCTGTTCGCCTGTCTGTCTGTCTGTCTGTTCGCCTGTCTGTCTGTTCACCTGTCTGTCTGTCTGTCTGTTCGCCTGTCTGTCTGTCTGTCTGTCTGTCTGTGCATGTGATTTGTAGATGTACCTTTTCATTTGTCATCATTTATGTGCCTGTCTTTCAGTCCTTCTATCCATCTGTCTACCTGTCCAGTTTTGTCTTTCTTTCTTTCTTTCTTTCTTTCTTTCTTTCTTTCTGCCTGTATGACTGTCTATCTGGCTCTTTGTTCATCCATCTAGCTTCTAGTCTGTCTATATTTATATTTCTGATGCAATTTCTGTATGTTTGTTTATTTGAATTTCCATCTCTTTTCCTCTCTCGATCTCTCCCTGATTTTTCAATCCTGTTTGTTTCTATATCGACCCGTCTGTCCATCCGGACCTGTTAGCAAGACAGTGTTATCGCAAACAGAGAGCTAGAGATCACGTGACTTTATCACAGTGTACTGATTTGTCTTGCATGTTAATCTCATATGCTAATTGCTAATTTGCTCATCAGTTAACAGGCTCGATTATTGTACATTAGTTATGGACATGGAATAATGAGTTCAGAAGGAGGAAGACGCTTTCTATTATAGCACCCCCCCACACACACAAATTTGTGTGTGTGGGGGGGGGGGGATGGGGGGGTGTACGAGGGCATGTGTGTGTGTGTGTATGTGTGCGTGTGCGAGCTGTGCCATCTGTTCCTGTCAGCAGGCTTCATCACCCAGACAAAGTGTGGCCCTGTGTAGCCTTTATACAAAAGTCATTTACATTCTGCGCTGAGTTAATTTTTGTGAATGTGAACAGAGTGACGTGAGGAATGTCAGTCACACGAGACTATGTGAATTTAACTGTGTGAAGAACTTTGTTTTTGCTCAACTAAATTCTGAAAATTGTTGAGATGCCATGGGTTCAATTTAGACTCCAACAGATGTACACTCCCAACACATACTGTTAACTGGCTATACTTAGCACAGCGCTAATTGGTTGCATGGAACAATAAGTGGCTTTATTTACTTTCTCTCCATGATGATTCAATTCAATTCAATTCAATTTTATTTATATGGCGCTTTTAACAATGTTCATTGTCTCAAAGCAGCTTTTACAAGCATGAAAAAGTTTTTAAAAAGAAAATTTATAGGGCCTCCGAGTGGCGCAGTGGTTAAAGCGCTCGCCCTATCATCCGGAGATCGCTAGTTCGAATCCCGGGTGGTGCTGTAACCTCTCGCAGCCGGAGGTCTAGAGAGAGCTGATTGGCCGAGCTCTCTCAGAGGGGAGGGATGAGAGGTACATAGTGCTCCGACATTAATCACGGCTCTACAGCCAGTCAGGGGCGTCTGTGAGCTCGCGCAGCGGAGGGAGCGGATAGCGCCGTCCTCCGAGTGTGTTACTCCGCCCCCAATGGTGCGCGAGCGAGCAGTTCGAAAAGATGCGGTCGGCTGGCGTCACGTGGTTCGGAGGAAACACGTGATAGTCTTCGGCCCTCCCGGCTGAGTGGTAGTAGTAGCCTTAATGTGGGAGCCCCCTAGTGACGGGGAGGAATTGGACACGACTAAATTAGGGAGAAAATCGGGGGGGAAATCCACAAAAAAAAAAAAAAAAATTTATGGAAGTGTGTATGTGTGAGAAAAATGTATCTAGATAATAACGAGATGAATGAGTGAATGGCGAATGAAATGTCTCTGATGAGCAAGCCAAGGGTGACGGCGACAGCGGCAAGGAAAAACTCCCTGAGATGGTAGTAGGAAGAAACCTTGAGAGGAACCAGACTCACCAGAGAACCCATCCTCATCTGGGTGATAACGGATAGAAATGATATAACATTGTGTGTGTGTTAGACAGCTGAAAGTTCAATATAACAGAAGTTCTTTAATGATGATTTCATTTTAGCAACCACTCATATACAGAATTTTATTTACATTTTAAACACACAAATTTACGATGTAGGAAAACTCCCAGCACATACCATACTAGTGTCAGCCAATTAGACCAAGCTGTACCGCTCTCAGCCAATCAGGACCAACACTCCCCATCCCCCTCCACACTGCTCTCAGCCAATCAGAAGACTGCACTGCTTTCAATTCAATTCAATGACATTTTTAACAATGGCCATCGGTCTCAAATGATCTCAAATCTGCTGCACACAATAAAAAGAATATTTACGGAAGTGTGTATGAGAGAGAAAAAGATGAGCAAGCCGTTGTGTTGGCGACGGTGGCAAGGAAAAACTCCCTGAGGTGGCAATCGGAAGAAATCTTGCGAGGAACCAGACTCAGCAGGGAACCCATCCTCATTCGCGTGATGACGGATAGCGGGGATTATATAACAACGGCATGTGTGTTAGGCTGCTGGAAGTTCAGTATAACAGAAGTTGTCCATGTTATCATGGAGTCCAGCTCAGCACCAGGATGAGAGGACAGAGGGCGTCTGGATCACTGGAAGCTCAGGAGCAGCATGTGTAGATCCAAACCATCATGAAGCAGAATCCAGCTGGAGCTGGTCCTTCTCTGGATGCTTCAGGATCCTCGCAGGGTCGGCCTCGGTCTACTGGAGCTGGCACAATCTCCAGATGCCACGGGATGGGTAGAAAAAGAAAGAAATATAGTTGCTGTTCAGGATATTAGCAGCACGAGATAAGAGTGTGCTAATTGCTACTTGAGTACGAGGTTAGGGATTTAATTATGTGTATGCCAGATTAAAGAGATGTGTCTCGAGACTACTTTTAAACTGGTAGACTGTTTCTGAGACCTGAACAGTGTCTGGAAGGCGATTCCAAAGCTTAGGAGCTAAATATGAGAACGCCCTCCCCCCCTTTTGTAGATTGTGATATCCTGGGAACTACCAGAATGGTGGATAGTAACGTGTCAGAAGACTGGCTAGGTACGTGGCCTTCAGTAGATCAGAACGTACTTTTCTGCGTTCAGCCAACCAAATCACATTGTACTGCTCTTTGTCAGTCAGGACACACTGTACTGCTCACAGCCAATCAGAACACACTATACTACTCTAGGGGAACCAGAACACTGTACTTCTTTAAACCAACCAGAGCACAATTTATCCCCATCTTTCCGTGATGTTTATGTATTACAGTACACATCAGTGTTTCCATTATAATTTGAATGAACTTGTTATGCGCGCTTTACTTTGCATGTGTACTTACTGATGCAAAGCCGAAAAGGCAACGACCTTCAGTCACTATATGTCGCTCACTCTTAGGGCATGTCCCAAACCACACGCCCCATTTATTATCTAGGCCTCCATCCGTCCACTGTAGACGTCTCCCAAACCACACAACCTATAACCCTCTCTCTTCTTTTTTTCTCCTTCACACTCAGGTACACTCGTTGTCCAGGTAACAGCAACAGATGCTGATGATGCCATGTACGGCAACAGCGCCAAAGTTGTGTACAGCATTCTGCAAGGACAACCCTACTTCTCTATAGAACCAGAGACAGGTCAGTGACATAAGAGTAATGATTAGGGGTACATATCCAGCAGTCATAGAGGACGATTTAGTCATGTACCACTGCTGTACCTCTGTGCTGTGGTTCAGGGATCATAAGGACAGCTCTGCCCAACATGAAGCGTGAAAACCGTGAACATTACCAGGTGGTTATTCAGGCTAAAGATATGATGGGCCAGCTGGGTGGTTTGACCGGGACCACCACAGTCAACATCACACTGGTCGATGTCAACAACAGTCCACCCCGATTTACCCAGGGTGAGTGAGAGTGTACATGTCTGTGTCTCACCGTTAAAAAAATGAAACATACAGCTACAGTACAGCATGCGTCACCAGTGTAGACGTGGATTATAAATACCAAAAAGTGGCATATATGGTATAGGGGAAAAAAAAAAAAAAAGCAATGGGCCTAGAATGGAGTCTTATGGAACAACGTTACTGTTGTTTTCATAGAGTTGTCACCTTTTACATTTACTAGGACAGCAGTCAGTCAAATAAGATACATAACGAGAAAGAGGAATTCCCTTAACTCCAATAATTGTCTTGAGGAAACAACAGATGCAACCCTAATCATAGGGTTTAACTATTAGGGCATTTACTACTTTAACCAATACATTTTAGTCCACACACTATATTCACAATAAACACTATTACACACAATCATCAGTCCATTGTGGACTTTAGTCCCAAATTAAGCACCTTGTTCATTATATGCGGAGGGCCCGGGTTCCGTTGCCAGCCAATGCCCAAACCCGTCACTGGATGCAGACCGGATAAAACGGAAGGGTTGGGTCAGGAAGGGCATTCAGTGTAAAAACCTGTGCCAAGTTGTTGTGCAGATCAGTCGGTCCATTGCTGTGGCGCCCCCTCAGCGGGAGCAGCCGGAAGTGCTGTTGTGATATGGAACACAGCCACGGAAAAGCTTCACTCAAGCTGCTGAAGTTTATGGTTTGGGATGCAGGCCAGATCTTTGAATTTTGATGCCATCACAATGGTGTTCCTCAGGTGTGTACCACTTCACTGTCCCAGAGTCGGCGGAGGTGGGTAGTGAAGTGGGATTGGTCAAGGCTACGGATGCAGACGTTGGCAAGAATGCTGAGATGAGCTACAGAATCACCGATGAGCAGGACACGTTTCAAATCAGCACAAACCCCACTACGCAGGATGGAGTGCTCATCCTGAAGAAGGTAGGGCGCTCAGGAAGCTCTGCTGATGATTACAAAAAAAAAACAAAAAACAAAAAAAACAGTCTATATACTGACTAGCTAACGGCTTTGTCTTAGATATGAGAATTTTGTTGTTGCTGTTAAATTCGTCATTTTGATTGGGAAATTGGTTAATTTTCTGTAGCTGCTGCTCAGACAGTACTGGAGCTGCAAATCACTGGTTAATTTTAATGTGTCAGTTCTGCTCTGTCAGATCTGTTGCCACATTTGTTGTAAAATCGTTTTAGCAGCGGATGATTCACATAAACAGATTTAATAATGTGCAATTGTAATGGCTTATCTAATTAGAATTGTTATTTTATCCGTTGTTCAGGCTCTGGACTATGAGAAGAAGATGTCATACACACTCAGCATACAGGTGGAAAACGTGTACCTGGACCCCCGCTTTCACATGTCCGGGGACTCTGCCGTTGTGAAGATCACTGTAGAGGATGTTGATGAGCCGCCGGTTTTTAAACACCCTGCCTATGTGATGGAGGTCAAAGAGGACGCCCAGATTGGAACTGCTATCGGAGCCGTCAGTGCTGCAGATCCGGACGCTAAGCGCAAACCTGTCAGGTATGCTAAAAAGTTGTATTATGCCAAATACCCCCCCCCCCCCCCCTGCCACCACCCGCCACCCCCAAAAAAAAAAAAAAAAAATATATATATATATATATATATATATATATATATATATATAAACATTTCACAGTAAAAGGGTGTTGCATTATACTGTAGCATGTCATGACCTACTTTACATCCCATAATGAGCTAAAGCTGAATCAATGCAACCAAATGATGAAAATGCAAGTGGTTATCAGTAAAATAATAGTTCAATGTAGAGAAAGCTCACATGTTATAGCAGATTAGACGATGTAACAGCAGATTAGATTATAGAAAATTAAACATGATGGTAGGCTGTATTATGTAACAGCAGAATAGATCATCTAACAGTGGGTAAGAGTCGATTAGATTAGATTCGATCATGTTAGGTAGCTTTATTACACAGTATTAAACTACATTGTAGTACATAATTTTATACTTCATAAATATATAAGTCAATACATAAGTAAATAATATAAATATAAATAAGCAGCCTAAATAATATAAATAAGATAATATAGTAAGAGAAACAGTACATTAGATACGATGTTCGATTCGATTTGATTAGATTAGTACAATAATAAGATTCATTATATAACAGTATATATTGTAGTCATTAAATATATTATAATACATATACAGTAAGTAGGCTGAAGTATAAAATGGTAGATGGTATACTAGATTAGAATATACAATATTAGATTCGATTGGAGTAGATTCGATTGAATAATAGTAGGTTGAATTATATAATAGCTAACGTTTTTTATACAGTATTTGAGAATAAAATAGTAGATTTCATTGTATAATAATAGATAAGAAGATGAAAGATCGTCGTACATTATATTAGAGCAGGTAAGGTTGTATAACAGTAGATTCGATTGGATTAAATACATTTAAATTATATAACAGTACTCCAGATTAGATTGTTGCAAATTAGATTTTAAAATATAATCTTAAAGTATAGAACAGTATATTAAATGACCAATTATTCGATTAGAACACGAAAAAAGTATGTTAGGATATATTACAGAAGGTTAGATGCAATATTATATTATATTGTAGCACATCATACTGTATATGATAGGAGGTAAGATTGTGTAACAGTACAGTATTCAATTGGATTTTGTTTACTATTAGACAATAGTAGATTAGACAATTAAATTATGAAATAGATACTATGTAATATACACAATATAACAAAATAATAGGATTAATTAGATTGTTGGAAATAATAATTTTTTAAATTATTTTAGATTGTTGAAAATTTCATAAAAAATAGATTGGCGTGTGAAAGATTAGATTAGATTGTATAATAATAGATTAGAATCTACAATATTCGTTTAGTGTATCGAATAGTAGATTGCATTATACTATATGTAAGTTATAAAAGTAGATTCAATTATACAATATTAGACTAGATTATAATATATTATTAAAGTAGATAAGATTGCGTAATAGTATATTAGATCATAGAATATTAGATTGGATGAATCTGTAATAGTAGGTTTAATTGTTAAATAGACGAAAATATGCAATTATATTATCATAGGTAAGGTGGTATAACAGTAAATTAGACTGGAATCGGTAGATTAAATAATCATAAATGTACATTTACGTCATTTGGTAGACGTACTAATCCAGAGTGATTTACATTTGATCTCATTATACATCTGAGCAGTTGAGGTTTAAGGGTCTTGCTCAACGACTGACCCCCTGCGTTACTCCTGACCCAACAGTAAAATCGATTTGACCAATTATACCAATTATTAGATGAGATTATAAAAAAGCATGTTAAAATATATTATAGTAGGTGGGATGTAATAGAGATTAAATTCTTCAATAAGATTATAGTTGTACATATTATACTGTATATTACAGTAGTCTTTGACTTTATATGAATACATCTTAATATACAGTATTAATTTGGATTAGATTGGATTAGATAATACAAATTAAACGTTATAATAGTAGACTGGAGTATAAAATAGCAGATTAAGCAGATATACTGTAAGTAGATATTGAATGTTAGATTTAATAGACTATTATAGTAGGCACGTTGTATAACTGCGGATAAGGTTATATCGTACTAAGTAATTAAAAGTATATTAACTATGTAACGATGCATTGGATTAAATTACTGCAAATGAAATATTATAATAAGAGATTGGACTGTAAAATGAAATAAGGTTAAATGAGAATATGCAATATTAGCTGATAGAGTGTATGACCAATTTCTTTTCTATAACAATAGATTTGACTGTATAATAAAATATCAGATTAGATGTAAAATAGATTAGATAGATCGTCTTAGGGTGAGCACATCCTATATATAATCACTCATTCATACATTTTAGTTCTGTTATCAGAAAATGGAACATTTCAACCCTTAATTGGCAAGATAGCAAATGTAAATAATTTTGCAAAATGTCGCGAACAAATTGTACTTGCTGATTTTGTATCTGTGTGTGTGTGTGTGTGTGTGTGTTGTGAACAGGTACATGGTAGACTGGCACACAGATATGGATCATGTGTTCAACATTCATCCGAATAATGGCTCGCTCTTTCTCTCGCGCTCTCTGGATAGAGAGGAAAAAGCCTGGCACAACGTATCAGTGCAGGCCGCTGAACACAGTACGTCCTCTTATTCTCATTCATATCTTCTACCATATTATACTCGATCAGTTTTAGAAATGATCATCATTGTTAAAGATGTATGAGAAGGGCAATGATTTCTAACACACTCTCTGTCTCCCAGATGTGGATGGATTATGTTTTGAGTCCGGTTCCGTTTAAGGATTCTTACCCGCGTTACTTTTTATTTTTTCTCACCAGCAGTGTATCTGGGGGGGGCGGGGGATCTGGATACATTTAAATTAAATGCTATTCACAACCACAAATTCCAGCAGTTTCAGCAATTTCCCTAGTTGTTATCTTTGCTTGAGGACAGGGTTGGAAGCTCCTCACTGTTTAAAGTCAAAGTACTTCTAGGTAAAACCAGAGGTCTAGATGCCGAACCCGGAAAAAAAAGTCCAGAATCCAGAACCCTGAAAATCGACACAGACAGTTGCTTAACCTGATTCTGACTATACGGAACTTTCCCTGATTTTACGACTCTTTTCTGCAATAACAATTAAAACTGCTCTCACACGTCAGACGTCTCCCTTGCAGACGGTCTGATCGGTCACGTGCCAGTCTACATCAAAGTTCTGGATGTTAATGATAACGCGCCCACCTTCGACATGACATACGAAACATTCGTCTGTGAAGACACCAAAGTGGGTCAGGTAATCCTGTACATTTAAATCTTTGCATACTGTCGAGGAATTACAGCTTTGAATGTTTTCTAATGAATCTTAACCGTGTCTGATCACACTGAACATACGGTTTTATGAACCTAACATTCTTCTGGCACCATTTTAGACGATCCAAACCGTGAGCGCGTCTGACGCCGACCAGCCCCTCAGAGGCCATCGTTTTTATTTCCATTTAGCGTCCGAGTCTTTTGAGAAATCCAACTTCTCTGTTCGAGACAACAAAGGTGACTTACAGCAAAGGGTAACTTCTAAACACTGCAGCTTTCTAAACTTTCTTATTGAACGTTGCTTTCCTTAAACACTTCAGTAGTGTGGTGTACATTTACTTAAAAAAAAAAAAAAAAAAAAAGAAAGAAGCATATATTATCTATCTTGCTGTCTTTGCTATTAAGCTACTACTGTTGGCGTTTTTGCTAGCGTGCTGAATTCACAGTTCATAATGAATAAACGTGCTTTTTAATCGTTGTATATTTTAACGAGTGCTAACTTGCTTTTAAAAATGTCAGCTAATACAGATTTAGAATAATAATGTAATGCATTTTTTTTTTTTGTTTTGTTTGTTTCTTAAATCATTCCACAGACAACACGGCCGCGATACTGACTCAGCGCAGCAGCTACAGCCGCACGGAGAGGAGTTTATTTCAGGTTCCTGTAGTGATCACGGATGGAGACTTCCCAGCTCAGAGCAGCACAAATACGCTAACGATACGCGTGTGCGCATGCGACAGTGACGGAAACGTGAGGAAATGCGAGGCAGAGGCGTTCGCACTTAATGCAGGACTTAGCACAGGAGCGCTAATCGCGATTCTCCTCTGTATCGTCATTTTGCTAAGTAAGAGCATGCTACTAAACTGGTTAAATGTTTGACGGATTTATAAAATCCTAGCTCTATTTTACCACTCCACGTATTCTAATGTTGCCCTTTCACCCAACAACTGTCGCTAACTACTGTTTTAAGAAGCTTTTAATATCAGTTGATTTCATCGTTTTAACGCGACGTCAGCGTTCGTTTCTTGACCGATGTTTGTCCGTCTCCGTAGTGCTTGTCGTCTTGTTCACGGCTTTGAAGAGGCAGCGAGAGAAGCTCGATCCTCTGATCATCTCTAAAGAGGACGTGAGGGACAACGTCGTGAGCTACGATGATGAAGGCGGGGGCGAAGCAGACACGCAAGCTTTCGACATTGGAACTTTGCGAAAAGCCGAGTCGCTTGACGATACCAAGCAACGGCGAGACGTCGCACCCGAGATCCTGCGCCGCCCAGCGCCAAAAATCCACAACAAACCCGAACCTGACATCCACGACTTCATCTCTCAGAGGCTGTCCGAGAACGACTCGGATCCAACGGCGCCGCCGTACGATTCGCTGGCTACGTACGCGTACGAAGGGAGCGGTTCCACTGCTGAGAGTCTCAGCTCTCTGGACTCGGTCAGTAGCGACGCTTGGAGCGATTACGAGGTTCTCCATGAGCTGGGGCCGAGATTTAAGAGACTCGCAGAAATGTACGGCGGAAAGGACAGCGACAGGGAATCGTAACGAATCTGCCGAGGGCGGATGGATTGGACTGAAACAAGTGGCCAGGATTTTAAGAAACATGCAGGGGTCTACTGCAAAGATTGACAGTAAAGCAGGACAGAGTGGAGAGACTTCGGAGAAAGGGATGGATTTCTTTTGCAATATTTTCTCGGAGAAAAAAAAAAATTCTAACTATATACATAACAGACGCAGGAAGACGTATATGTGTCCTGCCTACGGGTGAGAAGTGTAAGCTTTAAGAAATGTACAGACACCAGAGGATTACAGATGAAGAGAGTTTTAGAAACTTTGAGAAGTGTAAAGATTTGACATCCAGTGCTTACAAATGTGCAAAAAAAAAAAAAAAAAGGGATGTTCAATTGTACCTGCAATTGTTTTGCAATAAAGCAAAAAATCTGTTACTGATAACATGATTAACATCAATCAACAGAGTGTCAGGAAAAAATCTTTAGATAGGGGGTTAACGAGACCAGGAAGCAAGAACCAAATCAATTTGTAGTCAGAGTCAGCGAGGCAGACACTTATTCAATCTATCATTAAATCAATTTCTAGTCAGAGATTCAGAGTGTCACAGATTAAGGTTGGCTCTCGGACACCGTCAATTGCTAAGTCGGTCAGTGATTCATCAGTCGTAGAATTAGTCCATCACTGAGTCAGTACATGAGTAAAGCAAAGCAGTCACTGAGTCAGTTTGCTCACAGATGGATCCGTGAGTCAGATCATCAGTGTGTCTTGTGAATTAGTCAGTTGTTGAAGAGTCTGCCAGCGACTCAGCCAGCGACTCATTCAGTCACGTATAGTGAATCAGTAAGTCAGTAAAAGATGGTATAATTTGCTGGTATATTCTCCTGGCAGTCAAGTCAAAAAGTCAATCTGTCAGGCATTGCCGGTAAATAAATCGAGTCAGGTAGTGAGTGAGTCACGACTGACTAAACAGGCAGTAAGGGAGTCATGGAGTGAGTCAGTACGTCATTTAGCAAAGAAGTCAGTCATTATGGCAATCTACCACTAAACCAGCTTGTAGTCAGAGATTCAGCGAGTCACAGATTCAAGATAGACACTGAGTCAGTCAGTGAGTCAATCCAGTGGGTTCATCAGTCATAGAATTAGTCTGTCACTGAGTCAGTACATGAGTAAAGCGCAGCAGTCAGTAAGGGATGAATCCTCTATCTGCATATTATTCTGACTCTCAGTGAGTCAGATGGTGAATCGTCATTGAATCAGTAAGTCAGTTTAGTCAGTCAGTAAGGAATCTGTTTGGACTGAGAGAGGCAGTGAGTCAGATGGTGAATCGTCATTGAATCAGTAAGTCAGTTTAGTCAGTCAGTAAGGAATCTGTTTGGACTGAGAGAGGCAGTGAGTCAGATGGTGAATCGTCATTGAATCAGTAAGTCAGTTTAGTCAGTCAGTAAGGAATCTGTTTGGACTGAGAGAGGCAGTGAGTCAGATGGTGAATCGTCATTGAATCAGTAAGTCAGTTTAGTCAGTCAGTAAGGAATCTGTTTGGACTGAGAGAGGCAGTGAGTCAGATGGTGAATCGTCATTGAATCAGTAAGTCAGTTTAGTCAGTCAGTAAGGAATCTGTTTGGACTGAGAGAGGCAGTGAGTCAGATGGTGAATCGTCATTGAATCAGTAAGTCAGTTTAGTCAGTCAGTAAGGAATCTGTTTGGACTGAGAGAGGCAGTGAGTCAGATGGTGAATCGTCATTGAATCAGTAAGTCAGTTTAGTCAGTCAGTAAGGAATCTGTTTGGACTGAGAGAGGCAGTGAGTCAGATGGTGAATCGTCATTGAATCAGTAAGTCAGTGCGTCAGGCATTAAGGAATCTGTTTGGACTCAGAGAGGCAGTGAGTCAGTGAGTCAGATGGTGAATCATCATTGAATCAGTTTAGTTTAGGAATCTGTTTATATTCAGAGAATCAGTGAGTCAGTTATCAGTCATGAATATATATATATATATATATATATATATATATATATATATATATATATAGTGTATATATAGTGTATATCCGTTTCTGTGACGTACTACATCTGGGAGTTCGGTCAAAACCTTAACACTGATAGAACACAGATAAAGACGACTGTGTCCACAACGTGGCTGTAACATGCAATGATCATTACTTAGCTTCTGTATATCTACACTTCATGTTTTCTAGCAAATATTTATACAACATTAAAATACATGTAAAGTAAAACCTGACCATGTTTCGGACACACACACACCGTGCTGTACACTGTACGCGACATGCATCAAATCCCCGAGTGCTTGCAAAGCCTTGATGTGATGTACAGGACTGGATCTGTCCAAATGCTTAGTCTTTTTTCTACAGTGCCTTTCATAAGTATTCACCCCTCTTGAGCTTGCCCACATTTCCTTGTCCTTCACCGGGATTAAGCTTGATTAAGCACACGAAGCACAAAGCCAGCTCCCCGAACGCACGCCGTGTTACTGAGAGAGTGTCCTGCACAGACCCCTGACTGAACTCAACTCCACTCCACTGAACCATCAGCTTCTGGACCCGAAACGTCCTCGACATCTCCACAGCGGCGTCTGAGCTCACTGGTGTTCTCGTACCACGTGTGCATGAACACACACTCCGGCGTCTAGTGGAAAGCCTTCCCCGGAGAGAAGGAAAGTGGAGCGCTTTATACCGGCAAAGGAGATCTTCAATGTGTATATCGAGCGTATACGTGTCTATACCTTTAACCGTATGGTGTATCTTAGAATAGAATAGAGAAATCCAAGGCATCGACGAAGCTCAGGTTAGTCGAGTGTATTGTTTCATAGGATTTCATTCACAGTAGAAGGAAGCGATTCTTTTTCTCTTTTTTTTTTCTTTTCTTTTTCTTGAGCTTGCGTTGTTGCGTTGTGTTTGTTTTTTGGTTCTGAGAAATGAGTCATTGTGTGCATTAAAAAATATATATATCTACACGCATACAGAGAAGTGGAGTAAAATTCTGGTACATGGTTTTTATTTATTTGAGGAGAAGAGGATGTTTCTGCAAATGACGATTGACATCCAGTGCTTACAAATGTGCAAAAAAAAAAAAAAAAAAGGGATGTTCAATTGTACCTGCAATTGTTTTGCAATAAAGCAAAAAATCTGTTACTGATAACATGATTAACATCAATCAACAGAGTGTCAGGAAAAAATCTTTAGATAGGGGGTTAACGAGACCAGGAAGCAAGAACCAAATCAATTTGTAGTCAGAGTCAGCGAGGCAGACACTTATTCAATCTATCATTAAATCAATTTCTAGTCAGAGATTCAGAGTGTCACAGATTAAGGTTGGCTCTCGGACACCGTCAATTGCTAAGTCGGTCAGTGATTCATCAGTCGTAGAATTAGTCCATCACTGAGTCAGTACATGAGTAAAGCAAAGCAGTCACTGAGTCAGTTTGCTCACAGATGGATCCGTGAGTCAGATCATCAGTGTGTCTTGTGAATTAGTCAGTTGTTGAAGAGTCTGCCAGCGACTCAGCCAGCGACTCATTCAGTCACGTATAGTGAATCAGTAAAAGATGGTATAATTTGCTGGTATATTCTCCTGGCAGTCAAGTCAAAAAGTCAATCTGTCAGGCATTGCCGGTAAATAAATCGAGTCAGGTAGTGAGTGAGTCATGACTGACTAAACAGGCAGTAAGGGAGTCATGGAGTGAGTCAGTACGTCATTTAGCAAAGAAGTCAGTCATTATGGCAATCTACCACTAAACCAGCTTGTAGTCAGAGATTCAGCGAGTCACAGATTCAAGATAGACACTGAGTCAGTCAGTGAGTCAATCCAGTGGGTTCATCAGTCATAGAATTAGTCTGTCACTGAGTCAGTACATGAGTAAAGCGCAGCAGTCAGTAAGGGATGAATCCTCTATCTGCATATTATTCTGACTCTCAGTGAGTCAGATGGTGAATCGTCATTGAATCAGTAAGTCAGTTTAGTCAGTCAGTAAGGAATCTGTTTGGACTGAGAGAGGCAGTGAGTCAGATGGTGAATCGTCATTGAATCAGTAAGTCAGTTTAGTCAGTCAGTAAGGAATCTGTTTGGACTGAGAGAGGCAGTGAGTCAGATGGTGAATCGTCATTGAATCAGTAAGTCAGTTTAGTCAGTCAGTAAGGAATCTGTTTGGACTGAGAGAGGCAGTGAGTCAGATGGTGAATCGTCATTGAATCAGTAAGTCAGTTTAGTCAGTCAGTAAGGAATCTGTTTGGACTGAGAGAGGCAGTGAGTCAGATGGTGAATCGTCATTGAATCAGTAAGTCAGTTTAGTCAGTCAGTAAGGAATCTGTTTGGACTGAGAGAGGCAGTGAGTCAGATGGTGAATCGTCATTGAATCAGTAAGTCAGTTTAGTCAGTCAGTAAGGAATCTGTTTGGACTGAGAGAGGCAGTGAGTCAGATGGTGAATCGTCATTGAATCAGTAAGTCAGTGTGTCAGTCAGTAAGGAATCTGTTTGGACTCAGAGAGGAAGTGAGTCAGTGAGTCAGATGGTGAATCATCATTGAACCAGTAAGTCAGTGTGTCAGTCAGTAAGGAATCTGTTTGGACTCAGAGAGGCAGTGAGTCAGTGAGTCAGATGGTGAATCGTCATTGAATCAGTTTAGTTTAGGAATCTGTTTATATTCAGAGAATCAGTGAGTCAGTTATCAGTCATGAATCATGTATGTATATATATATATATATATATATATATATTATATATATATATATATATAGTGTATATATAGTGTATATCTGTTTCTGTGACGTACTACATCTGGGAGTTCGGTCAAAACCTTAACACTGATAGAACACAGATAAAGACGACTGTGTCCACAACGTGGCTGTAACATGCAATGATCATTACTTAGCTTCTGTATATCTACACTTCATGTTTTCTAGCAAATATTTATACAACATTAAAATACATGTAAAGTAAAACCTGACCATGTTTCGGACACACACACACCGTGCTGTACACTGTACGCGACATGCATCAAATCCCCGAGTGCTTGCAAAGCCTTGATGTGATGTACAGGACTGGATCTGTCCAAATGCTTAGTCTTTTTTCTACAGTGCCTTTCATAAGTATTCACCCCTCTTGAGCTTGCCCACATTTCCTTGTCCTTCACCGGGATTAAGCTTGATTAAGCACACGAAGCACAAAGCCAGCTCCCCGAACGCACGCCGTGTTACTGAGAGAGTGTCCTGCACAGACCCCTGACTGAACTCAACTCCACTCCACTGAACCATCAGCTTCTGGACCCGAAACGTCCTCGACATCTCCACAGCGGCGTCTGAGCTCACTGGTGTTCTCGTACCACGTGTGCATGAACACACACTCCGGCGTCTAGTGGAAAGCCTTCCCCGGAGAGAAGGAAAGTGGAGCGCTTTATACCGGCAAAGGAGATCTTCAATGTGTATATCGAGCGTATACGTGTCTATACCTTTAACCGTATGGTGTATCTTAGAATAGAATAGAGAAATCCAAGGCATCGACGAAGCTCAGGTTAGTCGAGTGTATTGTTTCATAGGATTTCATTCACAGTAGAAGGAAGCGATTCTTTTTCTCTTTTTTTTTTCTTTTCTTTTTCTTGAGCTTGCGTTGTTGCGTTGTGTTTGTTTTTTGGTTCTGAGAAATGAGTCATTGTGTGCATTAAAAAATATATATATCTACACGCATACAGAGAAGTGGAGTAAAATTCTGGTACATGGTTTTTATTTATTTGAGGAGAAGAGGATGTTTCTGCAAATGACGATTGATTTTATGATCCGAAATTGCAGTGTGAATACAAGGTACAAGGAATGGTTGAACAGGCAGCTGCTTTGGAGCGACAACAAACTTAACTCACTTTTGTCAAACAGGTAAATAAACAGTTGAGCAAATCAACGTGGTTGATTTGATTATTGCGCTTTGCTTTGTTAAGTCTTTGGACTTCTTGAAACACTGAATAACACGACATGATGGATGAGCCTACTACATAAAAGCCCTCGATTCGAGATCTACGGTTCGGTGCAAAAGTCTCGTACCCCGCCGCCCAGTTCTCCATATTAGAAACGTTTTACTCCGACAGCCTAAAACGTGCCTAAAGACCTCATTTTAAAATCGCTTGTTTATGTACCATCCCTCAGCAGCGACCTCGTTTCCCCGCTCGTCTGCACAACCACTCAGCGTTCAGCATCAGCAGGGAACTAATCGCCACCTGATCATCGCTCATCATCTGCACCCGTTTCTCACCAAATGCTTTTGTTTTTTTTAAATACATGAGTGATTCATACTGTAGGTCACTGTGAGGCTTAACACACACACACACACACACACACACACACACACAAAAAACACAACTAACATTCCTCTGTAACTGCTCAGGTGCAGAAACCGGACTGAAAACGAGAGACAAAAAAAAAAAAAAAAAAGTCATTCAGGAAGCCAGAAAAACTCGGCGATTAACAATACAAGAAGCAAAATATGAAGAAATGAGAGGGATGCCAAGACTTTTGCACACTGTAAACACCGTGAGACCCAAAAGTTCAAATTCATCCGCAAACATTTCCTTAAAGTGATTTAAAAAAAAAAAAAATTTTTTTTAAATCAGAACATATTTGTTCAGAGACGATTCCCACAGACAGGTGACCCGGTGGGCCGGCCGGTTAATGCGGGGCACTGAAGCCCCGCCCCTTTAGGATTATTAGAGAAGAAAGGCAATGGGTAATAAAAACAAACACACTGAAATCAACCTGATTGGAGGAACCTTATTGCACGCCTGCTTTAACAGCTGTCCATTTAAAAAAAAATAAATTTCTTTTTACTGCGCTAAGCAGTGATGCTTCAGTTGGTTAGCTACACCAATACCGTGCCCCGTCAAAAACTTCTGAGCACCAGCCACCACTGCTACGGACTTCAGATCAGTATAAAGAGGAAAAAGTTGACTGGTGTTCAGTCTGGAATAAAAGCAAATGTGTCAAATTGTATCTAAGAATTCCCCATGGATCTGGACTTTTGGATCATCGTGTTGCCATCGGTCCTCATGCAGTAAACAGTAACGCATGCCGACACCACTGGCACGGCGAGTTGCTTCTCAGCCCAGCGAGTGGGCAATTTTGCCTAAGAACACGGCCTTGAGTAAAGAACGATACAAAAATCATCCTCCGAGAGCAACCTCTCCCAACGATCCAAGAACAGTTTGGTGACGAACAACGCCTTTTCCTTTGCATGATGGAGCTCCTCGCAAAGAGGCGAAAGTACTAATTAAGTGGCTTGGAAAACAAAACGTCAAAATTTGGGGCAAATGGCCAGGAAACTCCTCAGACCTTAAGCCCACTGAGAACTTGTGGTGGATCCTCAAGAGGCGAGTGGACAAACACAAACCCACAAACTCTGACGAACTGATTATGTAAGAATGGGCTGCGCCATCAGGCAGGATGTGGCCCAGAAGTTGACTCTTTACATAAACGTGATGTAATTGTCAATAAAAGCCTTTGACATTTACTGTATGAAAAAAGTCCACAACAAAAAAAAAAAAAAAAAAGAGAGAGAGAGAGAGATGCTTGTAATTATTACACTTCAGTACACCAGAGAAACATCTTACAAAAAGATCTAAACACACTGAAGCAGCAGTATACAGTATCAGAAAAACAACACCAAGCCGACACATGGACGAGGTGGAATCATTTTTATTACATTACAGTACGTGTAAAACAGAGTGTACGTAGTATAAAATAAAATTGATCTGTGCGGCGTATTTATCCTGGCGCGCCTCAGAAACAATGCATCAGTTCATAAGACAAATATTTTATTTTTTAAAAAGGCAGGAGGCCGCGCGCACGTTAGCCGAGTCAACGCCGTTTCCTTCGAGTGCACATCTGTGTAGACTGCAGAAGAACGTTTCTCCAGAGCCCACTGCTGCCTTGTGTGTGTGTGTGTGTGTGTGTGTGTGTGTGAGTCGGTTACACGGTGCCATCCTCTCCCTCTTTATTTGCGAGCGTCCTCGGCGTCGTCGCTCTCGCGCTCCTGCCGCTCTCTCTCTCTCCTCATCTCCTTCAGCTCCTGGCGGTACTTCCGCTCGATGAAGCGCTTCTGATGGGCCATCTGAGGGAAGTTATCTGCAACAGAGCACACCGCCAGCGAGCGCTTAAGCAAAACTCGGCTGCACGACTGACGCGCAGGTCTACAGAAATACATCGAGGAAAATCACACACACTGTAAGATGTGTGCTAATGTTGTTACATGGACATCAAGAACTCCAGGCGAACGTTCACGTGCTCAGGATGAACCTCAGATTCTTTATTAAATTACACCAGACGTTAAACCGGTTGATTTGAGTGGAGGTGGTTTGCACACGCCGTCACGTTCACTGGGTTGTGTGACGTTACATTAAGTGACCTGTTACTGGAGGTCAGGAAGTGATTCTGTAGACACGAGGCACTATTACAAACTCTCAAACTGCCTGCGTTTATGTTTATGGTCCCTGAAACTGAAGGGATGAACCACAAGAATACAGGAGACAGAAGAGTGAGAAAGAAAAGTGAGAGGAAAGAGCGAGACCGAAGGGAGGTGAGAGGAGAGTGGGATAGTAAGTGAATAAATAATGTAAGAGAGGATTGAACGATAACAGTAAGAAAGGCGAGACAGTGAAGAGTGAGACAGTGAAGAGTGAGCAAAACAGAAAAGAAGGTAAAAGAGAAAATAGAGAGAGAGAGAGAGACGAGTATGAGATTGAAGTAGGAGAGAGAGAGAGAGAGAGAGAGGGGGGGGGGAAAGTGAGGAACAAAAATGAAAAAGCAAGAAAGGAAAGAAAAAGAGAAAAGTGAGAAAAATGTTGAGGTAAGAGTGAGAAATGAGTGAGACAAGAGACAAGACAATAGAGAAAAGAAGTGAAAAATTAAACACAAGAGGCAGAGAGATTGGAGAGAAGTAAGAAAAAAATAGAAGAGTAAGAGCAGAGTGAGAGCCGATGAGACGACAGGGAAAAACGAGACAAAAGAAAAATGAGAGAAAGGTGTGTGTGTGTGTGTGTGTGTGTGTGTGTGTGTGTGAGAGAGAGAGTCAGAAGATTAAAGTCAGCTGACCTTTTTAAAGAAAGCATCGCTAATTTATGCACAGCAAACAGGACAGGTGTTCGTTTATCAGAAACGAGCAAATATCAAATCAACCTGACAGCTGCAGTGAGAGCAACAAGGAGAACGAGAGAGGAGCGACAGAACGAGACGAGCAGAGAGAAATGCAGAGAGAGAGAGAGAGAGAGAGAGAGAGAGAGAGAGAGAGAGAGATGTGACTCATTTGTATCTTCAAACCGTCACTGGAAGACTCGTTTCAGGTAGACAGTGTTTAGGGTTTAAGACTGCAGGAGGAGAGGGAAGATGGAGGGAGGAAGAGGAGAAAGTCAAGAAACAGAACGCCTGGTGGGGAAAGGGAGGAGCAGAAGAAGGAGGACGAGAAGAAAGAGGAGATGGTGGAGAGTCTTGAGAAGCAGGTTGTACAGAAATAGGATGAGCAGAAGGAGGAGCCGAGGGAGAAGACAATGGAGACGATAGATGAGATGGTGTAGCAGGAGAAGAAGTAGGAGGAAGAGGACCTCAAGCAGGAGGAGAAGCAGGAGGTAAAGAAGAGGAGGAGGAAGAGTAGAATAAGAAAGGGAACAAAATGAAGAATTAGGAGATGAAGGAGGAGCTGAAAAAAAGAAGGTGAAGAACAAGCTGAAGAAATAGGAGGAGGAGGAGGGAGATAAAGGAGGAGGTGAAGGAAAAGAACAAGGGGGGAAAAAAAGGAAGATGTGCAAA
This sequence comes from Clarias magur, assembly GCA_013621035.1. Classification (NCBI taxonomy): domain Eukaryota; kingdom Metazoa; phylum Chordata; class Actinopteri; order Siluriformes; family Clariidae; genus Clarias; species Clarias magur. Next base: position 112,020 of record QNUK01000671.1, on the reverse strand, counting down.
AGAAGGTGCTGAAGAAGAAGAAAAAAAGAGAGGGCGAAGAAGTCTAGGAGGAGGATGAGTGGGAGAGAGACACACCGTGAAGAAGAAGAGATGGGAGTAAAAACAGAAGGAGAGAAGGAACACAAGATGAGGAAGGAGAACAAGAAGGAGGAGAAGGAAATCGGGAGCTGGAGAAGAGAGAAAGAAAGATGAATAGAAACCAGTGAAGAAAGAGGAGAAAGAGAAAGCTTACATTTCTCCAGCGCGTCCATGGCGGCTCCCATCTCGGCCTGCTGAATGCTGCGTGGGAAAAGACAACGTGAAATGGACATGCGTTCCTCTCCTCCATTCTTTACCATCACATCCTGTTTACCCATATAGTAATTAGGCCACACCCACCACCACCACCACACCTCAGAAGGCAGAGGGAACGTGACAACACTAACAGCAGTCGTACCTCGGTCCTTTCCCACAGCCGATCCTCTCTCCTTTGAAGTACACGGCGACCGTGTAGGTGCGAGCGTGAGACGGCCCGACTGTCTGGAGCGTCCTGCGTGGGGGGAGGGGAGGTTCAGAGAAAGAAAGACGGAGAGAGCAAAAATATAATTACCTTATTCTGTCGTAACTCTATCTCTCAATCAGATTTTAATTAGTCGCTAATGAGTTATTAATAATCGTACAGGCGAATGTCTTTCAAATTAGTTTTAAACTCTGAAACCTGTTCCGTCTTCTTTTATCCTTCCATCACATTCAGCTGCTGCGGTTATATTTCTTCTGTTTTCATCAATGTCTACTCATTAGCTAATGGCGATGTAATCAGGTGTTAATTAGGGGCATTACGAGCTACAGTACGAGTGGGGGGGGGGAAATGGGGGAAACACAAGGAGGAGGGAAGGAGGGCGCGAGGGAGAGACGGAGTGAAGGTCACAGGAGCTCAAGGGCACGACGTGACATTTCCAGTACAGATGTAGAGGATCTCAGTCGGAACGAGTGAACAAAACGGCCAGGGAGGAGCAAAGATTTTTCGGATAACAACAAACCCCAGGTTAACACATTCAGGAGGTAAGACATCGCGTGTCGCGGGTGAAGGGGCGGAGACGTGCGTTGTAGGACCTACAGCACCAAACGTAATCAGACAAAAGAAACAGAAATGCGATGCTGAGGTGCAGGATGTGCTCAGTGACTGCCTGAAGTCTAGAAGCTCTGAGACCTGGGCAGACGCTGGGTTCCTTCCCTGCTGATGCTCTGCCTGGTCTCTTCTCCTGCTGTTCTCAGTCCCTGCTTGTTCAGGTGTTAAGTGAAAAGCAGCAGTTTATGATGTCTGGCAACCATTTATAAGCCATTTTGAAAATATAGATGCAGATCAATTGGATCTGTAATAAAAGATTTCTTTTTTTTTTAGTCTCCGTTTCTAAAAAAAAAAAAAAAAATTCTGTTTGATGCATAATTTATTAATTAATTAAATTTTCTTTTTTTTTCCTTCTTTCTGCTGACTGGCTGGGTTTTTTTTTTTTTTTAGTTTAGAGTTTTTTGTTTGTTTGTCTGTTTGTTTGTTTGTTGTTTTTATTGTGGGGTGGGGGGAGGGCTATGGGTAGAAAAAAAATTAGTGTACAATGTATGCATGTATATGTAACTTGTTTATATTTTCAATAAAAAGACTTTGATCAAAATAAATAAATAAATAAATAAATAAATAAAAACGCAGCAGATTCTTTGTTTAAAGAAAAAAAAAATGTCTCGGGTCACTTTGGGTGTCCATCTGTCAAACTCTAAAGCCTTTGGCTAAACCTGGAAGAAGAACTTTATCAGAATTTTAACACTAAATCAGGTAGGAAATCCTTCGTGCTTCTCTCGTTGACTCCTCTTTTGATTGTTGACGCCTGCCTTCGCGTCCTGGTTCGCTGTTGACATTTCCTGTAATCTTACGAACGGTTTTGTTGTTCCTGGCGTTCCCAGTGTATTCCTTCCTTCCTTCCTTCCTTGCTTAGGAATGGACCAACTAGTTGATTTGGCCACACATAAGGTATGCACCATGTCTCTGATCGGTTTCTTCTGATGGCCGTCAGTGGCAGCGCCAGCGCGCAAGACTTCATATTGAGAATGAACAGCAACAGATTCCAAACGGAAATGTTAGTCTCGAACGTGAAACCACCTGAGATTAACCCTAGACCTTTTTAATCAGCCAAAACTGTAAGTGAAATAATGGTTAAATAAAACACACACACACACACACCTGGTCATTCCAATTATCAAAAAAGTGCTATAAATTCCTGCACCGTTCACTCAATTAGGATGTAATTAGGCTGAAATTAAAGTCTGAAGCTCACGGCCGCATCAAAGCTCTGACACCAAAGGAGGGAACGTATGAGAGAGGGGTGCAGTGAGTGACGGGAGAGAGTGTAGAGAGTGAGCGTGGCGTGCGAGTGTGTACTTGTAGAGTGGGATGTCGGGCTCCTTGCCCTCGGTGCGCAGAGTGAGGCAGCACTGCTGGAGCTGAGACTTCGGATCATTCCAGTCCTGATTCAGGATAAACTCCTGTAAAGCGCGCACACACACACACACACACACACACACACACACACACACACACACACACACACAAATAAATACCAAGGGTGTATATGTGTCCTCAGAGGACATCATGCCTCCAAAGATAATCACATTACCGCCATGCACTCTGGGTAAACAGAGGAGAGAGAGAGAGAGCACATGAGTATAGAATGATCAGCTGTGTCCCACTGATGAGTGCGTCTCCATCATCCCTCCGTCTCAGCTCATCCTTTCATTCCTGATGGAATGGAATGGTTCATCCTACTTCTCTTCTTCTTTCCTTCGTTTTATCCCATGTTCTTTCTTTCAATTAATTTGAATTATTTTCCGTATTCTTTCTTTCTTTATTTAGTTAATTTCTTCAATTTGTTCTTGGTTCCCGCCATTTTTACTCTTCACTTTATTCTCTCCATCTACTTAACATCTATTCTGTTCCTTCCTTCTTGTCCATCTTCTCTCTCTGTTTAGTGGATTTGTTGTCTTCTTTTCTCACGACACATTTTCTCTTCTTTTTTCTCTCTCGTTCTTCAATCATGCCAGATCTCTTTAATTTCTCGCTCATTTTCTTTGCTTGTTTTTCGGTCTCCACATTTCCAAACCCTTTCTTCCCCCCGCATCCCTCCATCTCGAGCTCACCTCAGTCATCCGTCTCTTTCCTCTCCTCTAAACTGTTTTTCTTTTTTATATCTGTTGTATTTCTGTTCTGCCTCATTTCATCTGAAATGATCTGCAGCTCTCTCCATCTCCAGCTTCTCTTCTCATCACTTTACACTTTTTTCACTGCTCTAATCTCTCCATCGTTCAATCGTCTCGCTCTCATCCCATTTCCTGTTGTCTTTGTCCTGTTCTTCTCATCCATTTTTTTTAACTGCATTATTCCTCCTTTCTTCCGTCTGTTCCCTTATCTCCACTTCACTATCCAGCTTCATCCCGCCATCTTTCCCAATCTTTTAATTTATTTCCTTCTTTAGTTATACCAAGAAAATAGAATCGAGTAGTTTTGATTTAATAATTTTTTGTAGATCTGTTGTTTAATCATTTTCCTGTGTTTAGCTCTTATTCAGATCACTCCTTCCATCACAAATTCCCCCTCCCTTTTTTTTTTTTTACTTTTCTCATACATCTCCATACTCTCACTCTCTTTCAATTCAACCCCTCCATCTTTCAACTCCTACGTCTTATAAACCTCTCCATCTCACTTCAAACACTCCATACATCAAGGCATCTATCTTTCGTATATATCTCAATCGCTCCAATCCCATCGTCTCCTTCATTTCAATCCTTCCATCTCTCTAAACCCTCCTTCACGTCAACCACTGCAATTCCCAATTCCATCCATCTCTCCAAAGCGCATCTTTACAAAAATGAGATCTTGATCTGAGATCTTGATCTGTCCAATACCACAGTCCTTACCTCATTTCAGCACCTCCACCTGTCCGACTCTGGCATTTACTCAACCTTTACATCTCTCCTATTCCTTAAATCACTATATCTTTGCAAACTCATTTATCTCTGCAACTATCCGCTCCTCCAAATCTACCATCATTCTACAACCCTCAATATAAGAACAATTATGCCTCATCAACCCTACAACACCAACCACTCCATTTCTTCCTAACTTCACCTGAAATCACTCCATGCATAAACGCTCCATCTCTCCAACCACTTCATTTCTCCCTCCCATCAACTCCTCCACCTCTCAATCAAAACACCATTTCTCATTACACATTTCCTCCAACAGTTCCACCTGGCCCATTCGTCCATCTTTCCAATCAAAACATCTCTTTCTCTCTGTCTAAACACCCATTTCACTCATGTCCCTACATCTCCACAATCCCATCATTTCTACTTCACTTCAATCTTGGTCTTTAAACCCTCAATCCCTGCTTTTCTTCTACTGTACACTTACATCTCTTCAATCTCTCCAGCTCGTCAACCCCTAAATTTCTTAAACCTCTCCTTTTTCCAAATCCCATCATCGCTACAACTCCCACCGGTCTTAGTTTTCCAAAGCTCTCTCTTTTTTTTTTCATGACTTCTATTCATTATTAATCTTTCTTTCTTTGCTCCGAGTGAAATAACTTTTGCTAGGTCACACCATGCCCACTTCACTTTTCTCTTTTTCTTCTCCCTATACACTCCTAATACTTGTTGCAACCTTCACACGCTCTGCCCTTTGTCCTTCGTTCCTACTTTCTTTCCTGCCCCCAGTGTGTTCTCCTTGTTCGAAGAGAAGGTTTTACTTTCTCCTGATGGATGGACACTGCTGACCTTCTTTTTTATCCATCTCTTTCCCAGTTAGAAGGAGGAGGGAGAAATAAGGATAAAGTCTTTTTTTTTTTCTCCTGAAGGAGAAATGGACACATTTTCTCCCTGTCGCGCTTTCTCATAAATGGAAATCGCGGTCATGGTGATGTCGCTGTGAACCTCTGTCCTTCTCTCTCCAGAGACGTTCGACAGACAAGCAATTAGCATGGACTTGCAGAAGAAAGTGTGTATGTGTGTGTGTGTGTGTGTGTGTGTGTGTGTGTGTGAGTGTGTAAATCCAGGCCAAGCTAAAAAAAGGGAAAGGAACCTGTTGTAGCTATTCTCTAGATCACACAAGTGTCTTCCCAAACCAAGTCTTAAGAAGGAAGTAGCGCAGCCAGTCTATTTTGAATAGCTATGTGCCAAAATCTAAATTTTTTGCTCAAATTTTACAATATTTGCAGATGGACATGAACATACCTTTAATCTTGGGAAGAAGCAGACGTTCATAAACGTGTGAACGTATTCAAGGTCTTTGTCTATGTAAAGTGCTGCAATGAAAGCTGAAAAAACAGACAAAAATCATAATAGCATTATCAGTTTGTATTTTTATCCCGCTTTATCACTGCTGAAAGCACAATATGAATAAAGTGTTTACGAATATCATTTTCTTATAGTCTATAGAATTCTTCAAAGACCTCTCAAGTGGCACATCAAAGTAGTATCAGTCAGTCCACGCAGACATTGCCTTTTTTGAATGCCGTCGATGCCACAGCCATCCGTGGCCAGGACTCCAGTGGACGGGAGGGGCATTCTCTCTGCTGTCAATCACAGCAGCACTAGCCAATGTAGGGCACAAAGCACTCTCCCACAGACTGTGCTCCGCTGCCCAACAGAAGCAGTTTGGAAAGATGCCAGGTGCTGGAAGAAAGTGTATGCCGTCACCCTCCTGGCTGGTAGCGGTCATTTGATGGAGACCATTGGGTGGAAAATGTCAGTTGATTAGATTGTGAGGACACAGAGTCTTGGTCTATCATTCAGAGTCTCCATACAAGTCATCTTGGATCTTCTCACTCTTGCTCTTCAGAGTCCATAGTCTAGTTATTCAAGAGCTCTCTCGAACTTGCGGTGTTACTCAGAGATCTTGTAGGGTTGTCACTTGAAGCTCTCATTGCTCAGAGCTGTAGCCTGGATGTCATTACCTTTTGATCTTCTGCCTTGTTACTCCTGGGCCTCGTTGCTACGGGCTGAAACCTGGGTCTCGTTACTCCGTGTAGTAACCTGGGTCTCGTTACTCCCAAATATAGTCAGGGTCAGAGCCAGACTACATCAGAGAAGGCTGGTTACTGTGTGTTGTAATCTGTGTCTCATTATTCTGAGGTGTCATCAGGGTCTCATTATTCTATGGCGTAGTCTGGGTCTCGTTATTCCAAAGTATAGTTCATGGCTCTCGTTCTTCCCGAGGTCTAGCCTGGCTCTCGTTCTTCCCGAGGTCTAGCCTGGCTCTCGTTCTTCCCGAGGTCTAGCCTGGCTCTCGTTCTTCCCGAGGTCTAGCCTGGCTCTCGTTCTTCCCGAGGTCTAGCCTGGCTCTCGTTATTCCCGAGGTCTAGCCTGACTCTCGTTATTCCCGTGGTCTAACCTGGCTCTCGTTATTCCGAGATCTAGGTTTTCTGAGGCGTAGACTGGATTTTGCTACTCTATGTTGAAGTCTGGGTTTTATTAGTCCAAGATACAGTCCGAGACTCGTTATTCCGCGGTGTAGTCTGGGTCTCATTACTCTTTAGCCTTGTTGTTCAGAGTGTTAACCTGGTTCTTGTTATTTTTCTTTTTTGATCCTGGTCTTTATATTGTTTTGGATTAAAATGTCCTGTGCCATAACAGGCTTTATCAGGATAATGCAGGTATCACCGCTTTCGAAGCGGAACTGAAAACTTATACAGTCTTACAATGCATTGACCAAAGTTCGGAAAGCTGACGTTGTTTTCAGTATGGCGTCAATAGGCTTGCTCCAGGTCAAGGTCTCTCATTTTTTCCTCCACATTCACAGTCACTTTAATGCCTTGCTTTCTTTCTACGAATCCTTCTCCAATTCTGTTTCATTTCTCTGTATTCCTCTTTCTCTTTACTTTACTGTCTCTCTCCCTCTCACCTTTCTATTGCCTCCCTTCACAAAAGTGATAAAGTGTATTTGTCACTTTGGGCAGGTCCATATGTCTCTCTCTCTTTCTTCTCACTCTCCCTCCC
>QNUK01000671.1:57500-102500 GCA_013621035.1 Clarias magur | reverse complement strand
ATTAACACACTGCTTATCGGCCACTGGATACTGAACTTAACCAATTATTCTTTGAGTACTCAGGAATAAGGTGTGAATCCCAGAGCAGAGACTACAGACTGTTTAGTTTCTTGTTCTCCGTGTGTGTGTGCGTGCGTGCGTGTGGGAGTGTGTTAGTGTGTGAGATGGAGAGAAACACACCACCTGTTTCTGTCTCCTTTATCTGCACAGTGAATTTTGCTCTTCAGACGACTTGTACACACGCACGCAAGAGCAGGAAAAAAAGAAGAAGAAAGAAACAAAAAGTGGGGAAAAAAAAAACCTGAAATCTGGAATGCCGACCGTAGCCACATCACGTCAGACGCCTGTCATGCGTTGCTAACGATGCATCAAAGACAAGGTTTTAATTGGCTTGAGGTTTGAGATGTCGCGCTCCTTTTGTCCTTGTTTCTCCCGTAAAAGAATTCCCCGTCTTCCTCCTTGACGAGGCGTCCTTAATTAACGGCGAAGATCCAAATGCCAGCTGTCACATCATTACGGCTAATGACATTTTGCTGGTTGATGACATGGGCTCCGGGTTCAGAAAGAGCAGATGCTCTCGACGGTCACGTTTATAAACTGGAAGACATGTTTATTCGCAATTTTTTTTTAAAAAGTCGTGATAATGGAGGAGCGCGACAAAGAAAGACAAAGTTACCGCGCAATAACTCGTGTTCACAGACGGGGTGCAAAAAGGGATCAACAACTGCTGTAGAAATCTTAGCATGATACATAAATTTACATTTCTAGCTTATGGCAAATGCCCTTATGCAGAGTGACGTCCGTTTATCTCATTACACATACAGGTATGAGCTGGTGAGGGTTAAGGGCCTTGTCCAAGGGCCCAAACGTGACGGTGCTGGGGTTTGGACCCTCTAATCAGTACTCAACCACTGAGTTATTCCTGCCCTACTACTTCCGGGTGAAAATTTCTTATGTTTCATTTAAAGCCAATATACAACACCCCAACTTGTCCACTCTTCAATTAACTGTCATTTGTATAGCGCCTTTAACAACGGTCACTGTCGCCAAGTAGTTTTACAGAATCAAAAGAAAATTAGGGAAATGTGTATGAATCAAAATGATCAGACTGTCCCTGATTAGCAAGTGATGAGGACAACGGTGCTGAGGGAAAAACTCCCTAAGATGGCAATAGGAAGAAACCTTGAGAGGAACCAGACTCAACAGGGAACCTGTCCTCATTTGGGTGATAACGGATAGCGGGCATTGGCTTGCAGTCATGCTGTGTCCTAAAAAGTGCAAAACAACTCGTATGCGGTTTATCTAACCAATGATTCTTCAGTTCCCCACTTATAATTTCAATCCCTACCTCCAAGATCTCATAGTATCATATTTAAAGGTCTAAAGAGAGAAACAAAGCTTGGAACCGTGGGTCAGTCAGGTGATTACAATTTGCAGTGATAATCTCGGGTCGTCTGTGCACGTCGCTCGGACGAAGCCAAGCATATACATAAATCAAAGAATGCTTTTCATGTATTCTTCTATTCAGTTTATTAAATCCTCCTGATTGAAAACCTCAAGAAAATGTCAGCGCTTCAAACAACTGGTCTGACGAACTGTTCAAACTATACGTTATTTGTTGCTTTGTTGCCTCATGCCAAATTGCCGTTTGCGAAAATCTTATTGCAAATGTTCTTTGGAAGTGCGTATTAAGCATGTGGTCCTAGTAAAGGAGAACTTCTGTGCTACACCACTGGCCAAGCCACCAAGGGGAAGTGGGTGAAGATTTGCGAAAGGGTACGCACTTCTTCCTTGCCCAGTCTTTCTTTATGACCTCATAACATCTTTGATTTATTTTAAAACCCTTTCAGAACAATCTGCCATCATCTGAAAGAGACATGAACGGATACAGGGAGAGAGAGAGAAAACGAAGTGATTGTTCACTTTTCATGGACCCCCACCTGTCCATCAGAGGGAGGTTCTGCCACTGTGTTCGCCAAGGTGGTATAGTGAGTTACCTTCACACAGGTGTGTTACTGGACGCATTTTGGAGATGCACAACTGTTGGAGTCCTGTCTTCTTCATGTTCCTCAAACTCAGCTGGCAAGACCATCATAACAGGAGGTTCTCTTGCCCTCACAGCAGACAACTTCTTGTCTATCCAGAGCTCGGTTTTGACAAGTAAAGGTGAAGCATCGACTTCAAGAAAACTGTAGCAGCATGGTGCTTTGGTGCTGTTGCACGACTTCCTCAGGGTTCTTCAGCAGAACCCCCAATTCGTCGGCCGGAAGGTTAAAACGGAGCGTTCCAACAGGACAATGACCCCAAACACACTAAAAACAGGGAGTCAACTGGATGAAGGCTAACTTTAAGCTTTTGGAGCATGAAGCCGAAGGGACATTTGAGATCCATGCGAGAAAACCAACACGTTTACTAATTAATGCCAAAAGCGGTCAAATATCCAACCAAAATCCTGTCAGTCAGCAGCTCGTTGACCGACCGCTGAAAATGAAACCTGCTATGGGACATTTCACCAAATGTGTCAGGCTAAATTAAAGCTTGTGCCCCATGTTTAAATGTCCTTTAGCATGTTGTAAGGAAATCGATGCACGCGCTTTCATTTATTTGTGGTTTTCTTCTGTTAAACCAGAAAGCTGAAAGATGCACAGATATTTCCAGCTCTTTAGCAGTTCCAGGTCGCCCGTCTTTGCTATAAATCATAGGACAGGTAAAGAAAAGGACAGCTGATAGGTAACAACTTGCTCTTAAAAGAGTCATAAAACCCAGAAATGTTGGTAAAAAATAAACTCCACTGGTAATCCAGCTATACCAGGGACGTGACCTATGAACTGCAGCTTTATTGCTTCTATAAGATCATCTAATGCAAGAGTGGAGTCAAGTTCCTGTCTCTGTGCACAAGTCTGAAGGATTTTGAGAACAGATCCGTCAGCCTTTCACTTCCACAGCCCTCAGTGTTATTACAGTCTGGTATAAAAGTCTACAGCCGACTGTCTCGTCTCAGCTGAATCGGATGTTAAAATCAAGGCAGGGGAATCACCAGGGGCCACCCGATACCATATTACCACCAAACCTACTGTAGGTGCCCATTCGATTTGTGTTGCGTTTCTATACATATTACGGTTTTATAAATATCCTGACTCAATATCATTATAATTTCGTTTTATTTTGTTACAATTCTCATAAAAGAATTTGCACACGTCACGCCATCTGTAGGAGTATAGAGGAATGACAATGTTTTACCCCCTCGAATGCAAACCCATGTAAATGAAAAACAATTAAAAGAATCATGACACATCACTGAATCGATTCCCTCCCCCCCGCTAATCTCAATTAAAATTCGGGCGACAATGTTTGTCCAAACGAAAAACAAAAACAAAAGAAAAGTAAACAAAAGTTGGAACTTCCTGGTTTATTTTTTATTGAGCAAAATGTCACCCTGATTAACCGAGCTTTCAACCTTTCCTTCCGAATAAATTCCTTGTGTTCCCTCCTCATTTAACCCGACACTGCGTGTAACGTTCGCTGCTTGATTTTTTTCCACTGGATTAATAATGATGCTTTATTTTAGCGTCCCCAAAAATAACTGGGAGGATTTGGTCTCACCCAGTCACTCCAGCGTCGCAACACATCAGTTAAACTCAGACTAAGTAAAACTGCCAGTTTTTGCCTGGACCGTCTGGATGGTTCAGTCTCCACCCATCGGTACACAGGTCTTGAATACTTGTGTGTCCTGACAGAAATCATGGGATTTCATTTCAGCATGGATTTTAACACTCTTACCTTCTCAAAGCCTTTCACGTGTATTCGTTTTGAAAAATAGTGGCCCCCTGCACCGCTGGGTTAGCGTTAACCAACTCTAAATTTCCAAAAATTAAACTTAAAAAACAGTTCCTTCGAGCTTCGAGGTGGTTCAACACAACACCAGATCATAGGGTGTACTTATCTTTTTTACACCAGGTGTAAATGTTGGCTTACTTTTTTTGGGGGAAAAAAAAGCAAACTTTTCGAGTGTTTGTTGCTGTAACCTCCACTGATGTGTGTTTGTAAGTTAGTGAGGATCACACGATGGTTACTCAGCCTCTGATCAATAAAACCACAGAACTGAAGCACGATGTACTTTCTTTTGCCCCATGACCCTACACGCTTTGCTCACCTGTAGTGGATGAGGTGGATAGTTGAGCCAAACCTCTCTTAGATCCTGTAACACACACACACACACACACACACAGATTACAGCAATCTGTCCAGCTGTAATCTCCTGTACTCACATAATCTCCATACTCATATGTGTGTTGGCTAACCAAATACTTGAGAGGATTGTGAACTGGATGAAATGTACACACACACACACACACACCTCGCCGTTAAAAAGTAGCCTGCCAAACAGCTGCTTTGCTTCTTCTAACCCACCTTCCAGATACACAGCACCTGCAGAGAGAGAGAGAGCGAGAGAGAGAGAGAGAGAGGAGGGACAAAGACAAAAGGGATAAATAGAGTGGGAGACATACAGACAGACAAAGAACAGAGAAAAGGAGCGCGAGAGGAAGATACAGACATGTAAAAAGAAAGAGAGACAGACAGACAAAACAGAGCAAGAGAGAAGATGAGACAGACAGGTAAAGAGGGAGACCGATAAGGAGAGAGAGATGGAGATAAACAGATGAAGAAAGAAAGACAAGTGGAGATATAGAAAAAGAGACAGACGGACAAAAAGAACGACAACAAATGATTTGAAAGAAAAAAGAGATAGGGCATGGAAATCATGACAACAAATGAATAAAAGGAAATAAAAAGTCCGTGCTAATATTCACGCAGTCCTGAAAGTACAACTCTCATCGCGCACACACACACACACACACACACACAGAGGGATTATGTAAACAAGGATGTTCAGTGTAAAACATGAATATTAATCCTCTCCTGAGGTGAATCTACATTAACACAGACACACACAGACACACACACAGACCCCTTACTTTTTTTTAATTAAAAACCTTGAGCTATCATTGCTCCATTTGTGTCGAAAAGTGACACATTATTTTAATTTTCTTTGAAATAAGTGAACGTAATGGGCCTCTGTGGAGAGAAACACACACACACACACACACACACAGACACACACAAACACACATACACACATACACACACAAACACACATACACAGACAGACACACACACACACAGCTCTTAATGTTAAAGTGAAGTGAAGGTAGGAGAAAAACAAGAAGGGAAAGTGAACATCCTCTGCTGCACATTGTTAAAAGGAAATAATAAAATAAAAAGCAGAGAAATCCTGAGCGAGTCAGAGATAATCCCGTCTCTCCTCGGCTTTAACCCCAAATCCCCTCCATCTGCTCGCGCTAATCAGAAAATCAGCTTTATCATGGAAATTAGCCTGACTCAAAAAAACAGCCTCTCTCTTTCCGGTTGTTCATTATCGAGGATCAGGAGTAAATAAAAAACTCAACAAAACGAACACTTTGAGAAGGAAGGAGGAAAACAGCAGCGGAAACTGCCAAAAAAAAAAAAAAAGAGAGGCAAAAGCAGAAAGATGAACGCGAAGAAACAACTGAAAAGTACAGGAGATTTAAAAACAAGAAAAAAGGAAAAAGCTGAAAAGAGGACGAGCTCAGAAGAAGTTCAGCAGGTGAGGAAGTGCAGACGAGGAAAACAAACCGCTAATGTGAAATAAAAGCTGCGTTCAGCAGGAGGAAGCCGAAGAGCCGAAATAAAAACCTAAAGAAGTTAAGGAGCTATAAAAAGTCAAGAAGCTACAGGAGAAAGTATTCACCCCCTCCCCCGGTGATTACTTCTCTTTCTGCTGGATTCATCAAATTTCACTTTATTACATCTGGGATTTTTTTTTTTTTCTGTACCTTTAATCCAGAGACTGTAGAAAAATAAACTGCATACAACACCAAAGAGGAATAAATTATTTAAAGCAATAAATATCTCATAAATATCTAAACTATGCTTCAATAGTAAGCGTTCATGCTCACACATCAGGTATGTCTGGGAGATCAGAGAAACCGTGAAGGAACCTGAAACTTTAAGATCAAAGTTGAGGGGGGGGGGGGAATGCTCTGTAGAAGGTTGGTAAAGCGTCAGCAAACTTGGAAGCTTCTGAGGAGCACACTGTGCACCAAGGAGCAAGATCTGACCAAAGGTGGTGTCCATGAGTCCAGCCACACCAGTGATGGAGTTACAGAACTCACTGGTACAGCTCTTCACCGATCCAGGATCTATAGGCGAGGAAGCCTGTTCTAAGAACATTGAAGCATCAAAGCTGATCTTTAGTCTGGTGCACACCAAATACCATGCCTACCATCAGGCATGGTGAAGGAAGCATCATGCTCTGGGCTAGCTTGCAAGGTGAAGCTAAATACAAGCAAACCGTTGAGTAGAAACTTACAGGAAAAATAAGGTATTCTGGGACTCAATTTTTTATTTTTTTTTGTTGCATATTCCAGTTAGAACGCTAGTTTTAGAGCACATACAGTGCCAGCAAGGATACAGCACCCCTTGAGCAGGTACGGTTAAGGGGCTCAACAGTGGCAACTTGGCAGTGCTAAGGCTTGAACGCCCTTACTTCCAATCAGTTACCCAGATCCTTAACCATCTGAGCCACCGCTGCTCCTTAAAACTGTATGTCCATCCAAGACTTAAACTGGAAACCTCTTGTACCCAAAGTATCAGACCGCTAGACCAAAAAGCCACTCCTGAAAGGTGTACTTGTAGCAACGTTAATGAAAGGGCTACTGTAAACTCACAGCACTATTGGCCTTACTTTCTTTGTGGGGACTAAGGTCACATCCTGGACAGGGTGCCAATCCAACACAGGGCACACAAGCACGCACACCCACAAACTCGCACACTACAGGCAATTTTGGAAACGCCAATTATCCTAACTTGCATGTCTTTAGACTGTGGGACAGAACAAACTCCACAGACTTTGTGGGACAGGAATCAAACCCTCCAGGAGGTGCGAGGCCTCAGTGCTAACAATGCAAATGGCTTTTAAGCTACATTCCTTAGCTACAAAGACAGTTATTTTGTTCTCTACATACTTCTAATCAGAACCTATTTCAATATTTTTATAAACATCCCGCATTTAATCCAACACATTTTCTGTATCGCCGTCTCTTGCAGATATGCTCAAGGCTTTGATAAAACATGAAATATATTTCAGAGATGCACAGTACACGAGAGAGTGATAGCAGGAGTGTATGAGATGGAGAAGTGCAAAGTCAGCAAGAGTGATGGAAGTGGGAAAAAAAAAAAAAAAGTGCTGACGTTGCTTGGGACCAACTCATTAAAGTCACGTGGCCTTTACAGAAAATGATCTAAATGAGTCATTTTGTATAGCATTTCCCTCTTGGGGTACATTCCCACACATTCGGTGCAGTAATGCTTAAATGTTACAATGTTAGCTAGGACTTCTGACTCCTAGAGAGTGCCATAAAAAGTTATAGGACCTCATATATACAAACTGTTTCTCTACGATGTACGGCTTTAGATACTAGTCTTAATGGAAGGTGGCGTAGTGGTTCGCGTTGTGGCCTCATGCCTCTGGAGTCAAGAGGTTCATTCCCACCTCGGGTCTGTGTGTATGGAGTTTGCATGTTTTTCCCCGTGTTTGGTGGGTGGCTTCCGGGTACTTCGGTTTCATCCCTCAGTCCAAAGACATGCAAATTAAGTTAATTGCCATTTCCAAATGACCCATAGTGTTAAGAGTGGAGGGTGTGCTTGTGCCGTGTGATGGACTGGCCCTGAATCCAGAGTGAAACAGTTGTATCCTGCCAAGTCTCCTCGGATAAGACGATAAGCAGTGGAGACAATGAGTGAGAATCTCAATAGGGCTCATAGGAATCCACAAAGTGAGTAGGAAACTGCAAGAAGTGGTAGACGAGAAGGTGTGGGTGCCTATCCTCATGCCAGGTCTCTACAACAAGCTGCTGAACAACAGCAATAAAGGAAGTAGTTCAGTTGAAGAAGGAAGCCTTTCAAGTATTGTTCATGAGCAACTCTCGTGTTCCAACCAGTGAAGAGTGGTTGTCCGGTGATCTCCTGACATGGTTGATGGTTGGGAATGACCACTATCTGCTGAACATCAACAGCTCCTGGAATGCTGAGTGACGGAAGCAGTAATCTGATTACCAGAGACATTTGTTGTTTTCTATTTGTGTCCTGTGTTACTACGGCAGTTAGAAAACTTCATAGCGGCAAAGTTGCAGGGGCTGATTTTGAGATTTAAATAGTGATGCTGAAGTCACTGGATGCAAATGGAATGATGTGATTAACTTGCATCTTCAGGGTGGTATGAAGATCTGGGGCAATGCCTTTGTACTGGCAGAGTGTGTTGCAATTCTAATTAAATCCCAATCCTTAAGAACCTCAACTGGTCCACAGCAGCTGGAATGCCGGTGACCATCAACGTTTTCTCTGGTATCTCTGTTCCTAAGGTTACTACGGCAGGCAGAAACCGTCATAAATGGCAGAAGGACAGGGGTTGAGGAGATTCAACTGGTGATGCTAAAGGCGCTGGATGAAGTTGGAGTGGAGTGTGGTTAACTTGCTTGAAGATCTGGCGAAGTGCCATTGGAATGAAAAACTCCTGAAAAGTTGTGTTCCCATTCTAGAGCAAACACAACCCTCAATGTTAACGGGTTCTGGCGGAGAACTTCAACTGGTACCTTAACACCACCTCCATAGCAAATAACGCTCCAGTTACTGCGCGACAAGCTTCAGGGTTGCATGAAGTTCTGGATCAGTGCCTTTGGACACGCGAAGTGTCCAAAGTGGCATGGTGGTTGCGTTCCAGTTCTTCAGGAATCACGAGATCAGGACAGAGGATCCAGGAGAAACGGTGCAAGTTCTGCCCAGCCATTGGAACAACGGACTAGAATTTTACTTCACAGTTTGGTAATGTGGCTAATGCGGTCTATATGTGATTTCCAGTACAACTGTGCGCCTTGAAAATGACAGACAGCACAGGCATAACATCCCTGTTGTTTGTATGTGATGATGTTCTCTTGGCACCATCCAAAACAGAGCTCTCTTTCTCCAATTCTCTCTCACACACACTCATAACCCTCAGGCAATCCCACAGACTCCAACCTGATCCCGCAGATTCCCATGAGATCTCAATGATTTTCGTATAATCCCATATAATCCTATTCATTTCCACACTCCTATGCAACGCCACTGACTTCCATTTCCAGCTCAGCGCACCGCCTGACATTTTCATTCCTCTCTTTTTCTTTCGCTGTGACATCTCCCTTTTTTTTTTGTGTGTGTGTTTTGTTTTTCCCTTCTGTCTCATTAATGCACTTCCTGGCTCTTTCCTCAGCCACACTCCTTCCTAAACATCTTCATTCTCTGCCACAGACAGCAGCAGAGAGAGACGAGTGTCATAGAAGGGTAGAGAAAAGGGGTCTGTCCATCATCGCGACACTCCGTCTGTTTTTGCTACCCATCAGTATTATTTAAAGAAATGAACACAGATGCTAATCATGTGCTCCAATTCAGGCATGACCTCACTTCCTGTCAAAACAACAAACAGACGTCACTGTTAAACTGTCAATCTGTCCCCGTATCTGTCTATCTTTATTTCCTTCCCTTATCTCTTGGCACTCTCTGTATCTGTACTTCATAATGCAGTTCCCCTGAAAATATCTGTCTACGCAGACATCCCGTCTGCCTGTCTGTTACTCTACATTTGTCTATTCATCTATTCAGAAGTCTTGTCTATCTACACATCTCTGTCTCAATATAGCAGGGACAAACCATCTCTGAAAAGAGGGGAATCTGATTTTTTGCCTTTACCACAATGTCTGTGTTTCCGTCTGCAATGTTTCTGTCCGTGTATCGACATGTCATCCACATCCGTCTGTCTGTCTGACCACCATTTTCCTATCTGCTGTTTATGCCAATTTATGTGGCATTCAAGTGATAGGTTAATTTATACAACTGTGTACGTATGTGTGTGCGTGTTTGTGTGTGTGTAAAAAAAAGTGAGATGCAAATTAAAATATAATAGAAAACATATTAATAAAAATTTAATCGTTGCTGTGAGAGATCAAATTTATTTATTTAGCATTCAGACGCAATATTGCTTTGTGTGTGTTTGTGTGTGTGTGTATGTGTGTGTGTGTGTGTGTAGCGTTTTAGATGATATACGAGTCTCCCCTGGGATTTGATGTTAAGAAATCAATACCAGTAATGAATGTCCCTCTGTCTCTTTCATGCACACACACACACACACACACACACACACACACACACACACACACACAAAGCAATAAAGCATAAAGTAATAAATCAAAAGAAAAGCAGGAGCTGTGGAAATGACACCGGCCGAGCGCCGATATTAAATTCTCACACGCCGCTAACTGTTTTATCGCTGTGCTCATTTTAAAGATTGGCTAATGAAGCTAACATGCTAACGCTAAAGCGCTAGCTAGAGTTAGGCACTGTCGAGCATGAAATCATTCTGCTTGCTAATTGGTGCTGGTCAGCTTTAGCATAAAAGGTTTAAATAAAATCTTCAAAATCAACAGTAATTAACGTCTTTGCTAACAAATTAACATCGGGTTATTTTATTAGATCTTACAATACTGAGCCCTTATCCCTAAAACCTAAACCCTGCTCCCTATACCGTAATCCCAAATCCATAAAACCTAATGCCTAACCCTAAACCCCAATCCCTGATCCCTAAACTCCAATTCCGAAATCCTAACCAATCCTGAGCAAGGAACTTTATAAAATGCTAGCCTATATTTTATTATTAGATCTTGCACTATTGAGCCCTAATCCCCAAACCCTAATCCCTATGCCTTAATCCCAATTCCTTTAAACCTAATGCCCAACCCTAAGCCTCAACACACATTACACACACACACACACATTACACACACACACACACACACACACTACACACACACTACACACACACACCCCCCACAGGTGCATCTCAAATCAATTAGAATATCATCGGAAAGTTGATTTATTTCACCAATTCAATTCTAAACTTCAAACTCATATTATGTAAATTCCGTACACACAAACTAAAATATTTCAGATGTTTATGAGACGTGGCATGAAGGCGATCAGTCTGTGGCACTGCTGAGCTGTTACGGACGTTCACGTTGGTCTGATAGTGGCTTTCAGCTCTTCTGCATTGTTGGGTCTGGTGTCTCGGAGGTTCTTCTTCACCATAGATTCTCCACAGGGTTTAGGTGAGTTTGCTGGCCAATCAAGCACAGGGATACAATGGTCCTGAAACCAGGTATTAGTACTTTTGGCAGTGTAGGCGGGTCACAAGTCCTTCCGCAAAATAAAATCTCCATAAATCGTATCAGCAGAGGGAAGCATGAAGTGCTCCAACACGTTCTGTTGACCTTGGACCTGATAAAACACAGTGGACCAACACCAGCAGAGGACATAGGACACCAGTGGACTCTGCGAACTTTACCCTGGACCTCAAGCAACCTGGATGCTGTGCCTTGCCTCTCTTCCTCTATACTCTGCGACCTTGACTTCAAAATGAAACGCAAAATTTACTTTTCATTTGAAAAGAGGACTTTGGCCCACTGAACAACAGGTCCAGTCCTTTTTGTCCTTAGCTCAGGTAAGACATCTCTGATGTCTCTGGTTCAAGAGTGGCTTGACACATGGAATGTGACAGTTGTAGCCCGTGTCCTGGACGCGTCTGTGTGTGGTGGCTTTTGAAGCACTGACTCCAGCTGCAGTCCAGTCCTTGTGAATCTCCACCAAATGAAATGGGCTTCGTTCCACAATCCCCTCGAGGCTGCAGTTACACTCCCAGTTGCTTGTGGATGTTTTTCTACCACAGTTTTTTTGTCCTTCCATTTATCTTTAAACTTCCCATTATTGCGTTTGGATACGGCGCTCTGTGAACAGCCAGCTTCTATAGCAACGGTGTATCCTACTGACCCAGACTGAGACCGTTTAAAGCCTCAGGAAACCTCAGCAGATGTTTAGAGTTAATCTGATGGTTAGCGAGCGACACTGTGCGTCTCCAAGTCTGAACTTTTTCACAATATTCTAATGTTCTGAGAAATTGAATTCTGGGTTGTCATCAGCTGTGAGCCATAATCATCAAAACGAAAAGAAATAAAGACTTAAAATGTATCAGTCTGTGTAATAACATCTACGTAATAAGTTTCACTTTTCGGATGTAATTAATAAAATAAATAAAATTCTCAATAAAACTGTAATTTAAGATATACACACACTCACGCTTTGTGTCTATATTTCTAAACAAATAAATGTGTGTGTGTGTCTGTGTTTGTGTGTGTGTCTGTGTGTGTGTGTGTCTGTCTGTGTGTGTGTGTCTGTCTGTGTGTGTGTGTCTGTCTGTGTGTGTGTGTCTGTCTGTGTGTGTGTGTCTGTCTGTGTGTGTGTGTCTGTCTGTGTGTCTGTGTCTGTCTGTGTGTCTGTGTCTGTCTGTGTGTCTGTGTCTGTCTGTGTGTCTGTGTCTGTGTGTACATTAACTGCCGCCGAGTGTGTGTGTGTACATTAAATGCTGCTGAGTAAGTGTGTGTGTGTTTGTGTGTGTGTGTGTCTGTGTGTACATTAACTGCCGTCGAGTGTGTGTGTACATTAAATGCTGCTGCGTGTGTGTGTGTGTGTGTGTGTGTGTGTGTGTGTGTGTGTGTGTGTGTGTGTATGTGTGTGTGTATGTGTGTGTGCGCACATACACACCTATAAGAGCCTCAAAGCAGTTAGCCATGGCATGTCTGAGGTCTGACTCTCTGCACAGATCCGGCCCGTGAGCGTACAGCATGAAGCGGTCCAGCTCCAGCTTCTGCAGCATACAACACACACACACACACACACACACACACACACACACACACACACACTATTGTTAGTGTTAGCATCAGATGGCCAAGTGTGAAAGTGGCCAAGTACAGTATGGAAGTGCGTAGGTGTGAAAGGATGCAAGCATTGAAATAGGAAAGTATGAATGTGAATGGGCGTGGCTGTGGACGGGCGTGGCTGTGGACGGGCGTGGCTGTGGACTGAAGTATGCATGAGGCTTATAAAAGCAAAGCAAAAGCACAGAAACAAGAGTTGAAACAAGAGTTGAAGCTAAGAAGACCGATATCAAGAGGAAATCAGGTATGCAAGTATGAAAATAAGGAGGTCCGGGAGTCCCTTAGGGGATGAAATGGTAAAAAAAGACCAATGTGTATGTAGACAAATAATTAGGAACATATACAAGCAAAGAAAAAAAAGCAAGTATGAATGAAGTACGCATGTGGTCAGACAGGAAAATGATGTCCTCCTGTTCGTATTGTTCTCACACAGTATAAACACTGTGTGTGTGTGTGTGTGTGTGTGTGTGTGTGTGTGTGTGTGTGTGTGTGTGTGTATCTGTGTGTTCCCTCGTTAACCTCCTCCCCACACACACACAAACACCCCCCACCGGGTCGTTCGGTTAGCGTTAGCCTCCGCACGCCTGTGTGATTTGTTTTTTCCTCGTCGCTCCCGTGTGCATCTTTAATCACATTTTTCAAAACATCGATTCATCTCCTTCATCTTTCCTGTAAAGCCGCTTTTTTTTTTTTCCGGTTTCACCGCACCGCCGCTTCAATTCACAACTTCTCAGCGCTACGTGATGGATCGCAGTGTTTATTAAACACAGCAAAAAAAAACAAAAAAATAAACATACAAACAAAAAAAAAAAAAAGCACAAAAATGAAAAGAAAACAAAGTAAACAGTGGGGAAAAGAAACACAGGGAAATAAATAAAAGTGAACCCTGCGGGGGGAGAGAGTCGACTTCACAGAGGATTACCAGGACGTCTTCCACGGATGATTTTTTTTTTAAGGGAGATAATTACAAGTGTTCTTGAGTGTACATGAGTAAACAAGACGAAACAAAGGAATTGGAACAAGGCCAAGGGAAAAAAAAAAAAAAAAGACACAAGGTTTATGCAAATTAGAGGAAAAAACACCCGTTTCATTCTGAAAACTTTTCTCTAGTGAGCGAATTGCAAAGAGACGCAGAAGATTAAAGTTTTTTTTTTTTTTTCTTTTCTGGCTAGCAAATTGGAACGAGGCCAGACGTGACGTCCGGTGGCAATGTGGAGAAAGTTTCTTCCCCCCCCCGTACTAGATAACAAACTGGAACGGGAGAAAAGTACAAAACACATGAGATCTTATGCAACAGCAAGCTGAAGAAAAAAAAAAATCAACAAAGGAAAGAGGATGCACAGGGACTGAGGTCACTTCAGGGACTTTGCTTTAGAGATCATTACAGACAACCGACAAGACAGACTTTTTTTTTTTTTGCTTCTTAGTAAAAGAAACAACGGGAATCAACAGTCACCTCCTGATACAATATCACAATATCTCGGGGAACGTTCGATTTATGTTGCAGTTCTTTAACACGATTTTATACATATCCAGAGTCTATATTAAACATAATATGCAAAAATATACAGTATGAAACTATAATTTCCCTGAGTATAAACTTTTCAGACATCTTCAGGACAAAAGAGATCCAGCAACTAAAATATGTAGCTCCAGGCATTGGACTACGGTTCGGAAGGTCCCGGGTTCAAGTCCCACTACCACCAAGTTGTCCCTGTTGGGCCCTTGAGCAAGGCCCTTAACCCCAACTGCTCAGATGTATAATGAGATTTTAAAAAATGTAAGTCGCTCTGGATAAGGGCGTCTGCCAAATGCCTAGATGTAGATGTAAATTACAAAACAACAAACAAAATTTTAATTCATAAAAACAAATGAATAAATAAATAAATAAATAAATAAATAACAGAACCCAAAACTAATGAAGGTATTAATAAGTTAACCAGACCTCACATATATTAAACATACAAAAAATATATTTACAGCTACATTTTTATTATGACTTTTCTGCTAACTTGTTCATTTAAAAAACTGACAGGAGCACAGACTTCCACAGATTGTCTCCGGGCGAGTGGAACGCGCCAAGCCGTGATGGTGCAGCGTCACTATGAACGGAAGTGAGAGCTGTAATTGCTTTTCTCTCCCTCGTGTTACGGAACGATTGCGGATGTTCGATATGGAGGGGAGAAATAAGTGTGTGGAGCGAGCGCGATGAGAAACAGAGCGAGGTTTTAATTCCTCGTGGGGGATTCGTACATTATCCCTGCAATAATCTCAGCTTTAATTACACACGCAGACAGCGGGCGAGCTGAGGGAGAGAGCGACACGAATGAACAGCGAGGCACATTACACATCACTACAATAATCATAATACTCAGAATCATAACCAGCACGGAGATGAAAAAAAGAGATCGATGTAGCAGAGGAAGCGCCGAGCAGGACTGCAGTCGGAACAAACAACTTCCTAAAACAACGCTGACCCACCGGCGACGGGAAAAGATGTATTCATTCAGTCTTAAACTGTGGTAGGAGTGAGTCACGCTAGCGTTATAGCGAAAAGACTAAACACACGCTAGCGGTATAGCAAACACACTAGACATAACCTAATCTTTTTTTTTTCTTATTGTCCATCAACGTTCATATTAATTTGCACCTTAGAGTCGTGGAACTGGCGGTTATAACATGCACGCAGCAACTACATTTTGATAATTAGCTAGGTAGCTTTTTCTGTATTTTACAGCTATACGAGTTTAGATACACACTATATGATATTTCACCGGGACGGAGACGCAGTGTTGCGCTGTGAATTGAATATGACGTGTTGCTCACCTTAGCCAGCATGGCGAGGTGCTGATTCTGAACGATGGCGGTACGATACGTCGCTAATCCTCCTTCCTCCAAACTGGGGAACAGGTAGTACAGGTGAACGCTGGAGAACACACCACAACACACATCAGGTCCAATGTAAATCCAATATATTAATATGTATTTTATATTACATTGTGAGACTAGAACTATGTTACAAATCGTTCACTATGAAATGTCCGAAAGCTGCGATTTGATTCTGTGCGTTGATGAACTTCCTTTCGAAACATCATGTCAGAACGGGGACATGTGGAAGTGCGTTACACAATGGGATTAGCATTTGACATACAGTACAGACCAAACGTTTGGACACACCTTCTCATTCAGCGAGTTTTCTTTGTGTTCTTTAGCCCAAACGTGTATCTTCTGCTTGTTGCCTGTCCTTAGCAGTGGTTTCCTAGCAGATATTCTAGCATGAAGGCCTGATTCACACAGTCTCCTCTTAACAGTTGTTCTAGAGACGTGTCTGCTGCTAGAACTCTGTGTGGCATTGACCTGCTCTCTGATCTGAGCTGCTGTTAACCTGCGATTTCTGAGGCTGGTGACTCGGATGAACTTCTCCTCCGCAGCAGAGGCGACTCTCGGTCTTCCTTTCCTGGGCCGGTCTGCATGTGAGCCAGTTTCTTTGTAGCGCTTGATGGTTTTTGTGACTGCACTTGGGGACACTTTCAAAGTTTTGCCAATTTTTCGGACTGACTGACCTTCGTTTCTTAAAGTAATGACGGCCGCTCGTTTTTCTTTACTTAGCTGCTTTTTTCTTGCCATAATACAAATTCTAACTCTTTGAATGAGAAGGTGTGTCCAAACTTTTGGTCTGTACTGTTCGGCCAATCAGCTCTCTCTAGACCTCCGGCTGCGAGAGGTTACAGCAGCACCCGGGATTCGAACTAGCGATCTCCGGATGATAGGGCGAGCGCTTTAACCACTGCGCCACTCGGAGGTCCAAAGGTCTTATATCATAGTAAATAGAGGTGTCCGGTCTACCTGTAGACCACATTAAAGACATCCATCGCACACAGTGAGCCAGTCTCTGTTTAACGAGAGTTCCCTGTGTCTTTCCCCCATGACAGATGAACTGAAGAAATGATTAGAGTATTCCAGAGTCAAATTAATACGATGCGGCAAGTACTGGGCATAACAATGAACACCACAAGGTCAATCAATGAGTTACAAAAAGCAGCTTAATAGCCCTTTAGGCAGAAGCCTGGGGTTTAACTAAATCAAATGAAGTCAACTGACCACCAGGCCACACATGTACAAGAAGAAGTGACTGTCTTCTTACAAATGCATTTCACTTTAGCATGACAGATATGGAAGGCTCAAGGGTGAGATCCCAAGCCAAGGGGTCCCACTGACAGCAGCAGCAGGAACAGGGGTCTCTAGTGCAGGATTCTTATGTCTCCTTCTAAATTCTTTGCAACGTGGCAGGAATGTGGCACTAGAATCTATCATTACTAAAAGATATTTACAAATGTGTGAATATCAGAGCCAGTAATGGGCCAACGTGACCCGAGGTCGCAGTCTGCTCAACTCGACCAAGAAACGCCCCAATCAACCAAGGAGTCCCCAGCTGGTCTAGACAGCGCCCCCAAAACTGACCAGAAAGTTGCCGCTTTGACCAGGGAGTGCTCTAATCTACCAGGCAGCGTCCTAGTCATCCAGGGCAGTGGCTCAATCAGTTAATGCTGTGGGTTACTGGATTACTGATTGAAAGTTCAGAGCTTCAAGCCCCAGGACCAGGCAAGTTGAGCCCTTGAGCGAGGTCCACAACCCTATCTGCTCCAGGGACGCTGTATCCTGGCTGACCTTGCGGTCTGCCCCGAGCTTCGTAAATGGGATATGTGAGAAAATAATTTCACTGTACTATAAAAGGTACATGTGACAAATGATTGAATTTTACTATTAATATTTCTGGAGTGCGGTATGAACCTACTTGGTTTGTAAGCCATCATGAACCACAAGAGAAGAAGAAAACAAGGAAGTTATTTTTTGCGCTATGCATGGTAATAGTGGTATTTTGGAAAAAAGATGACGAGCAATGCTCTCGCATGCATTCGTACTTCATCAGCTATGGCTGTGTAGGTCAGAGAATGAGACTGGCATGCGCTACGCGCACACAGACTTCAAAGGAAACAGACGGCACTGATGACATTGCATCCATACAGCATCTGTCTACTTCTGTCCTCAGATGCATCCGGCTTCCATATCCGATTTGATCCGTACACTGTGCCCAAGACCACCTCTTCAAGCAGACTCGAGCACGGTTCCCAAACTTGGAACGATTGATCAAAATGATTTGATCAAAATGAACCAGACTTGGGGTCAAATGCACTCAAACAATCCCGGTGCCCTAATCCTAAGGCTAGGGAACTGAAAAGCAAAGCTCATATGCTTTCTGGTGAGTAAAATAAAGAAAACATGATCACGTGAGCTCGGAGGTGTGACCTTGAGTCTTCTCAAACAAACCAATGAATTTCCTGCCCTCTGAGCATGTTTCCCCACAGGCAAGTCATGGGGGACTCCACTGGAACCCTATCAGTGGTCAGGTGATTGTTGTTTAGGGCCTGAGACACAAGTTATATAGGGCAGTACAAGTACCTACAGTACTACGACCCTGTCTATTCACAGAGTGATCGAGGACAACGGAACTTACGTGGCGACATATTAATCTGCGCTGTGGTCTGGCACATCTGTATTCTGTCCAGTTTGGTCTGTCTGCAAGTGCTAGAATCAGATTCAGATTCAATTCTGGATCTGAAAAGTGAATTCCAACCACAGGGTTGAATAAGAATGAGGGAAGAATAGGCTAAAGGGAGGACTCCATTACATTGTCCAGCCTCTGTTACCTGCAGTAGCACTCCTACAACTCTAATTGCTTTCTCATCTTGTTATGCTATCACCCATCATCTGCCACGTGTATGTACAACTAGCTAGTTGCAATTGGGCTAAATTCAACCCTGAATGAGGATCGGGAGCAGTGACTGGATAAAGGAACAGGAACAGTCAGCACTAAAGGCGTCTGAAGTTAATACTGAGGTAATATTAATATGGGTGATTTTTTTAATAGCAGAAGCAAGCATCCTGTAGAGTGGTTCGTTACTCTCCGTCAGAGACTTCCCAAGCAACAGTTAAGGAGATGTGGTGTGTGTTGGCTGTGTGTTAACTGTTAGCAGTGGACAGTATAGTGAGGGAGAACCACCTGAACATGTCAGTGTATAGTGTACAGTGTATCGTTTAGATTGGGCAGGAGGTGCAGCAGAGCTCCACTGCTAATCAGTCAAGTCCTACAATACACTTGCTTTCTGAATGTGTGTATGCTGTGATTTCTCAACGTGCGAGAGAAATTGAAAGGTGTATTAACCCACAATTCACTGCAAACATACATGTTTGTATGAGTGTGTGACAAAAAAGAAATAAAATCGAAGGTTAAAAACTATTTTAATTGAAACACAGAGGTAGAGGTCACATGTTTCTGTGTGCGTGTGTGTGTGTGTTGCTTTGGTTTAATAATAGCGTCTGTAATTACGGCATCTGTGGTAGTGGACGTCTCCGGTTGCTTAATTACCGGGTTGTCATGGAGACTTTGGATCTTAACACGGGGAGAAAATATCAGCTTAAAAATTACGCTCTCTCTCTCGCGCGCGCGCGCGCTCTCCCTCTCACCTGGTTAGAAATTCAACGACAGCATCACCGAGAAACTCGAGACGCTCATTATGATTAATCCTGTCAAAGAGAATGAGACATATTTAATAAACACACACAGATTTGCACACACACACACACACACACACACACACACACACACACACCATCAAAATGTTAAAGAGAAATGAACAGGAAAAAGAAATAATAAAGAAAGTTACCTGGAAGGTGTGGGGTCGTCCTGACCCAGCCGGGACATGATGTTAATCAGCGTGTTAATTCCTGACAGAGAAGAGAATGTTAAACAAGGAAAAGAAATTAATTAAGAAATAGTGTATGAATAAAGACAGCAAAATATACATGAAAAATGAATGTAAAAGGAAGAAAAAAGGAATCGAAGACTTTTTTCAAAAAAAAAAAAAGCTTTTTTTTTTTTTTATCTTTAATCTTCCGATTATATTGATTTTTGAAAAAAAAAAAAAAGAACTTTACTTAAAACAATCATAGAACGCATAAAGTATAAGGAAGAGTTTATGGTAAATATCTTAAATATATCTTAAAAATCTTAAATATAAGCTTTTAAATAAATAAACAAACAAAAATTCATAGTAATACTAAATAAACACAGACAGCAACACGTTATTATTAACACCTTAAAATCGTCGTGTATTTAAATGTTTGTGTGTGTGTGTGTAAACTCCAACCTTTTTTCCTCATGTACATGTGGTGGACTTTCCTGTCGCCGTATTTGGGCTGCCGGATGCCGCAGTTGGACAGAGAATTGCGAGCGTGGTCGGGGTTCATCCCGAAGTTCAGGTGATGACTCGGGTGAGTCATGGCCAGCTGAGGAGGACAAGAAGTGCAGGAATGGATGGAGAGAAGAAACAGAACGAATAACGAAAAACGTGATCGATCGTCCATCATTAATGTTTCATGTAACAAAAAAACAAAACCACGGCGAGCTGAAAAGAAAGCTCAGGGAAAAGAAAGGAGGAGGTAAAGAAGAAGAAGAAAGCGTCGGAGGAAAAAAAAATTTAAAAATTGAACGACCAAACAAAAGGAAAATGTTATATTTTAGGATGTGTTTAATTAATGATCAATCTAAACTTTATTATGGAAAATTGAAGAAAGAAACAAAGCAGGAAAGGAACAAGTAATGAAAGGAAGGAGGGAGGGAGGTGAGGCAGGAAGCAAGAAAAGAGGAAAGTGAGGAAGGAAAAAGGAAGGAGGGGGAAAAAAGCAAGCAAAATGGAAGGAGGGGAGCGAGGCAGGAAAATGAAGGAGAGAAATGAGGCAGAGAAAAAGGGAAAAAAGAATGTGAGGCAGAAAGCAAGAAAGGAGGGCAGTGAGGCAGGAAACCATGAAAGAAAAATGTGAGGAAAAAAAAAAAGAAAGGGAGGAGTAAAGTGAGGAAAGAAGGATGTGAGACAGGAAGCAAGAAAAATGGAAAGTGGGGAAGGAAGCAAGGAAATGGGAAAGTGAGGCAGGAAATGAGGAGAGAGGAATTGGAGGCAGAAAGAAAGGAAAGAGAGAAGAGAGGCAGAAAACAAGTAAGAAAAAGCAAGGAAAGGGCCTCCGAGTGGCGCAGTGGTTAAGGCGCTCGCCCTATCATCCGGAGATCGCTAGTTCGAATCCCGGGTGGTGCTGTAACCTCTCGCAGCCGGAGGTCTAGAGAGAGCTGATTGGCCGAGCTCTCTCAGAGGGGAGGGATGAGAGGTACATAGTGCTCCTCCCACATTAATCACGGCTCTACAGCCAGTCAGGGGCGTCTGTGAGCTCGCGCAGCGGAGGGAGCGGATACCGCTGTCCTCCGAGTGTGTTACGCCGCCCCCAACGGTGCGCGAGCGAGCTGTTCGAAAAGATGCGGTCGGCTGGCGTCACGTGGTTCGGAGGAAACACGTGATAGTCTTCGGCCCTCCCGGCTGAGTGGTAGTAGTAGCCTTAATGTGGGCGCCCCCTAGTGACGGGGAGGAATTGGACACGACTAAATTAGGGAGAAAATCGGGGGAAAATCCAAAAAAATAAAAATAAAAAAAAAGCAAGGAAAATTAAAATGTAGGTAGGAATAAAAAAGGAAAGAAGGGAACATGAAAGAAAAATGGATGAGATGAAATCAGGATGAGAAGCGATGAGGAGAAAGGAAAAGGCGACCAGGCTGACAGAGTTCACCTGCAGGAGGCAGCGCTCTTTAAAGGTGTAACCGATCAGCTTATCCAGGTGCATCAGACACTGGTGGTACCGTATGTGGTGGGTCAGAACCGGGAGCATCATAGCGTGCTGCAACACACACACACACACACACACACAAAGGATTACTGAGCAGACAGACAATCGAAAACAAGACAGAGTAGAGAATTCAATCAGCACTTCATTATTTATTAAGAGGTCTTCTGATGGAGAGATAGATCAAAGTGCGAAACACACACACAGACACACAGACACAGACACACTTTTCATTTTGACACGCATCAATTTCCAGAAAAACACAATCATTGGATTTCTGTCTCTTTCGTTTTTCACTTGTTCTAGTTCTCTTGCTGTTAGAAAAAATGTGTGTGTGTGTCTGTGTGTGTGTGTGTGTGTGTGTGTGTCTCTCCTGGGATTCTTTTCAACATTAGCTGAGGGTGTGTTATGCAGAAACACAGAAACCATCAGTGATTACTGTAAAAGGCTCCGGTGAGTGTGTACCTGGCAGACGTCGGATCGTATCCCGGTTTTCCAGAAGCCTTGGCTGCTGAGTTCCACCGTCACTTCCCTCCTCATCGTGTTCTTCTGTCTGATCTTCTGCAGAGATTCCTGTAGACACACACACACACACACAATTGATGCATTTTCGAGACAGCTCTTCCACTTGTCTAAAGTAGGACCTGGAGTGTGTGTACATATGGATCCTTTGCACTAACCATCGCTAACTCCACGAGTGTGTAACGGTAGCTAGGTTAGCGATTTCAGACTCGCACTGATTTTCTTTCGCACTAACGAACTCGAAACACGTGACTGGACGTGCGACGGGACGTGTCCGAGTGTTCCTCTCTGCAGAGTCGAACAGCTGCGTGTTGTTACGGTCACTACCCTAGCATCACGTCTAGGCGTTTTATTCGTTTCTGACGGATACATCTACAAGCAAACGAGGAGCACATGCACCGATACCCTGCAGCAGTTGCCCCTCGGGTTTTTGGGGTTTATTTTTCACCACCCACAGGGGGGCATGACTTCAAAACCCTTGCTCTCCTTGTCATCACCTCCCATCGCACTCATTCAGTCGTCACACTTTCTTCAGTCGCGCGTTCTGTTTGTTCGCTCCAGCTGACAGCGGGAGTCAGTAAATTACCCATGAGTCCCAGGATCGGGACTCGAGTCAGAACAGAACAGAGACATGAATACAAGCTTGAGGCATCAAACACACACAAACACACACACACACACACACACAAGGGCTCGGGAGACAGCAACTGGTGTGTACCTGCGGAGCACGAGGGAACAAGAGTCGCTGAAACGAGAACAAGTGAACATCGGCGCTCTGTGTGGGGGAAGGCGCGCACCTTTTCGTCTCGCTAGCTTAGCGCTAATGACTAGCTGCACAGCTCGAAACTTCAATTGCTGGGGTTCAGCTACTTAGCACATCAACCAGAAAACACACACACAAACACACACACACACACACACACACACACACACACACACACACACACACACACACACACAGAATCCTGCTAATGAGGTTGTGTGTGTGAAAGAGAGAAGGTCAGAACAACAGCAGGTCATTATAGGTTTGAAATAATCTAAACTAGTGCACACACACACACACACACACACACACACACACACACAAACGAAACAGCTTACCTCTCTCTGCGTGAGCTTCTGTTTGTCGATCTGCTTCACTTTGGGGCTGTTGGCCAGCAGGTGGCGCAGTTTTACGTAGCTCTTCCATAGTTTCTGATACCTGCAGGGGGGTTTCACATTGTGACTAATTAAAAAAAAAAAAAAAAACACACACACAGCTCTTTGCTGTACGTTCATCCATAAGCCTGTGTAATATCGAAATATTACAATGATAATGAAGCGTTTTTAAATGAGTGGGCCGAGCACTGAACCTTGAGGAACACCATCGCTAGAACACACCGCACTGCTCTCAGCCAATCGGAGCACAGCGCACTGCTTATTCTGTCTCTCCTAACCTCTTTATCTCCATCAGTCTGTATCTTGGGAGAATATAATGAAGTCCCTGTTGTCCATCCACACGTTTTTTTTCTATCTATGCCTGACTGAACAAAACGCACACACACAGACACACACAGTTTAAGAAAAACTGCTATTTCTAAATTTAACATGTACACCATGTGTGTGTCACTGCGTTGTACTTCAGCAGTAAAACTAATTCATCATTCACAGCGTCTACACACAGAGCAGGAGCAACCACAGAGCTAATCAGCGTAACTCTAACATGTGTCTCCAATTCGTTTTAACATCACACACACACACACACACCATAAGAATCCCGAATTCCACAGCAGTGTGTTCTTCACAGCATATGGTATAAGAATCAATTAATCAAATTAATCCTTAAATGAAACCACAGACAGAATTAAGCAACATCTTGGAATAACAGTATACTGACTGACACCAGGATAACTCGGAATAACAAGATAGCATATTAAAATAATGGAATAACTCTGAAGAACGAAATAACCCTAGAACAGGGGTGGCCAAGTTCGGTCCTAGAGAGCCGCAATCCTGCAGAGTTCAGCTCCAGCCCTGAAAAAAAAAACTCTCCTGCCAGTAGCCTTAGTAGTCCTCAAGACCTTGATTAGCTTGTTCAGCTGTGTTTGATTAGGGTTGGAGCTGAACTCTGCAGGATTGCGGCTCTCTAGGACCGAACTTGGCCACCCCTGCCCTAGAAAATCAGGTTATGTCTTTAAAGAAACAAAATGACTTAAAATGAGAAGATACTCTGTGTACAATAAGAAAACCCGTACCCATCTTGGAAGTATTAAAAGATAACTGCACATCACAGGCTATCTATGAATAACGAGATAACTCTAAATAACACAATTTCTAAATGAGATAACTTGACGAGACATCTTGAAATATCATCAAATTACCCAAAAAACACAACATATAGTGAAACGATCAAATAACCTATCCCAATGTACCCATGTCCCAAACGCAGTTATGAGACAACTTAAAATTACGACATATCTTAAAATAATGAGATAACTCATTCTAATAAACAGCATCATAAACAAAAAAACGAGACAACTGAGAACATAAATTGAAAATAAAACATAACTCGTCCTGACAAATTTCTTGAAACAATGAGAGAACGCCCTTACGTACTCTGTATCTTGAGATAAAATTATGAGCTCAAAATCACGACAAGATAGCGAAGATTTAAGTAAATGTATTGCAAACATAACCCATTCTTACAGACCATCTTGAAATGGTGAGATAACTCAAAATAACGCAATTTATAAATGAGATAACTTGAAACAAACACCATATCTTGGAAAATCTTTTAAAAATTACATATTTGGAAATAAATCTTAAACAAGGGGATCTCTTCTGAAATCGGCATAAATCAATCTATCGTAATTGATCTAAATAAAGAAATGATGAGATAACTCAATTAGGACTCATCTTGAAATAACAAGGTAACTAATTCTAACATATACTATCTAAAAATTATGAAATACCATAAAAACATACACTACAAATATACACTATAGGATCTTAAAAATGATGAGACAACTCATTCTAATTTACAGTACCTTGAAATAATGAGATAACGGAGAATAAGGCATAAATAAAAAATAAATAAAAATGCACCTAATCCTGACAAGTTCTGACAAATGAGATGAGAGACCTTCCTTACGTACTGTACCTTGAAATAAAATCATGAGATGACTCAAAATCAGGGCATATCTTGAAATGATGAGATATTTGAGAATAAGGACAAATCATAAAAAATATTAAATAACCCAGCCTGACATATCTGAGTATGTCTGAGTATCTTAAAAAAATAACAATTTTAACTTCTACATGATTACAGCAGCACTTCAACTTTTTCTTTCTTGTACTCCCTTATGAATGTTCTGACAGTTTTTAGCCAAATAGTGTGTGTGTGTGTGTGTGTGTGTGTGTGTGTGTGTGTGTGTGTGTGTGTGTGTGTGTGATCACTTGCACCACACTGCACTAAAATTTCATGGCTCCAGCACGAGGAAAAATAATTGGACATGTCCCAAACGAGCGAGTGTGACAAACACTGAAGAAAGAAGACTCGCTGGAGAGCCGCTGGTTGTGTTTATGTGTCTCACAAGGCCAAAAGCCTGCTGTCTATTCTTAGATCTGATCATGCACACACACACACACACACACACACACACACACACACACACACACACACACACACTTTGTACTTTGTGGCTGAAATCGTATGGCATCGCAACTGATAATTTCTTCTACTCATACCCACTACACACACACACGTCAGTTACTAACAGACTCTCTGATGTAAGACATTACAAAGCACACTGATCAATTTAAAAAAATTATAATAATTAAAATAATCCGCCTTCTAATTTTTTATCTCACACTGCCACCTGCTGACATTTTCTTATATTCAGTGGTTAGCCCTGTCCCCTTGCACCTTCAGGATCTGGGTTCAATTCCCGCCAAGGCTCTGGATGTGTATGGAGTTTACATGTTCCCCCTGTGATTAATGGGTTTCCTCCGGGTACACCGGTTTCCTCCCACAGTCCAAAGACCTGCAGACTGCCTGTAGTGTGTGAATGAGCATGTTAGTATATGTGTGTGTGTGTGTGTGTGTGTGTGTGTGTGTGTGTGTGTGTGTGCCCTGTTCCGGATGTACCCCGCCTCGTCCCCTTAGTCTCCTGGAATAGACTCCAGGCCCCCGTGACCCTGATCACAGGATAAAGCAACGAGTTAGAGTGTGAGAGATTAAAACTATTTCTTCCTTCCTCTCCATCACACACACACACGCGCACGCGCACACGCACACACACCCCAAACGCTCCCCCCCCCCCACATACACACACACACACCCCACACATGCACTCACACACCCCTACACACACACCCCACACACCCCCCCCACACAAACACCCCCCACACCCACCCCCCCACACCCACATACACACCCCCTCCCCACATACACACCCCCCACACCCCACACCCCCCCACCCCACACCACCCACCCCCCACCCCACACACACACCCCACCCACCCCCACACACACACCCACACCCACCACCACACCACCCCACCCACACCCCATCCCACCCACACACCATCCCACCCCACCCACACCCCATCCCACCCCACCCACACCCCATCCCACCCACCACACCCCATCCCACCCCACACACACCCCATCCCACCCCACACACACCCCCCACCCCACCCCACACACACCCCACCCCACACACACCCCACCCCACACTTACTGAGGATCTCCGGCGTAGCTAAGCTGAGCTGGACGGATTCCAAAATGGACAATGATTGGAAACGTGATGACGTTCGGGTTAAACTGTTCCCGATCCAACTGGTCTATCCTCACCGAACTGGGTTTCTGTACCACACACACACACACACACACACACACACACATTACTCAACTCACAGTCAGTTCTATGTACATATACATATTATTTGGGTGAGTAATACAGACTAACAAGCTTTAGATGTATAATGTGTGTGTGTTGTGTGTGTGTGTCGCACCATGCCGGGGTTAGTGACGATCATTCCTTTACACTCCTCTGCGTATTTCTGCCACTCAAGCTCCTCCCACTGGAGCATGTTGGCGATCTCCTCCTCAGGAACCAGAGGTTTATTACTGCAGAGGAGATACAGCAGCACCTGGTGCATGGACAACACCTCCTTACCTCCATCTGGAACACACACACACACACACACACACACACCACATCACATCACATATATCACATATCATACACACACTCCGTACACCAACACACCACTACACAACACATCACCTACACACACTGCAACTACCACACCCACTCACATCTTTAACACAGTAGTTCTATACACACACACTTATGACATTGATGATCATTAGAAGGAGGACCTCACACCCCACACATACCCCCCCCACACACTAACACCCCCCACACACTCACTCCCCCTACACACAAACCCCCACCCCACCCCCCATGCACACACACACACACACACACACACACACACACACACACACACGTGTGGTGACCACGCGCATACACACAAGATTATTAGAAGTAAGACCACGCACACGCACACACACACCCCACAAAGCGAAACCACACCCTGCCCACGCACCACACCACACATACACACGCACGCACCACACACACCCTGCACAGAGACACCACAATCACACAACACACAAAAAAGGATGAAGTCTGGAAAGACTGGAGTGATACAGAGAGAGAGAAGAGAAAAATCTCACCCGGTAAGAATCGGACAAAGCGAGGCATGAAGTGAAACCTCTGGCAGACAGGAGACTCGCACTCCTCCGGACCTGAGGGGGAACAGCGGGGGAACAGCAGAACTCTGAGTGTCACAGATCCACACACACAGTACAGACTCGAGCTGTTAACACGTCCTCAGGACCGAGGCGTACACACACACACGCGCGCGCGCTTGCGGTTCCCGAGTCACGTGACGAGCTGCGAGTGATCAGGGTCACGCCGGCGTACCTGTGAGGTTCCAGTCGTACAGCTCCAGGATGTCTTGGAAGAGGTATGAAGAGAAAAGCTCCAGACCTTTAACACAGTAGTTCTACACACACACACACACACACACACACACACACACACACACACACACACACTTATGACCTTATGACATGAGATCATTAAAAGGAGGAGCGATGGTGGAGGTGTAGTGTGGGCTGACCTCAGGCGCCATCTCCTCTATGAAGTGGATGGTGTAGTCGATGTTGAAGCGGATCACTCTGCACAGCGGGATCTGAGAGAAACACACCGACAGACAGGGTTAGTACCCAGTGAGCTCGTGTGTGTGTGTGGAACTTTTATACATGAAAGAAGCTGCACACTCGAGGTCGTGCTGTCGTGCTGTAATATCTTCAGTACTCCTCAGTCTATGAAACAAAATGATCCTGTTATTCAGTACAACAGCACGACCTCGGGTGCGACATCGCGTGATTATATAATATATATCATCATCATCATCCGTTCTGGTAGAACTCAGATTTATTCATCATCAGTAAATCTTCCTTCTCCGTAGAACCTTCCTTGTCGACTGATATGCAAATGACCGCAGGGAATCATGAATGTGCAAATCGGACTTGGCAACCACAGCTTGCACCCCGATCCTCGGCCGACGCGCAAACCCGCAGTCACGGCGCCGAACTAAACGCTCAGACGAACGAACGGCTGTCGATCACGCACTGACAGGGTGACGGGTTTGTTGCACACACTGTGTGATGTGTTACGCTTTCTGTTCTTACGCTAGTGAGAGGAGTGTGTGAGAAGAGAGAAAATCCTTCAAACAGGTACTCGTGATCGTCGTACTCGATCACCGTCGGCCGATCCGTCTGCACACACACACACACACAGAGAGAGAGAGAGAGAGAGAGGGGGGGGGGAAACATCAGTTGAAATGACAATTAATATGTGATTATTAATTTGATTATTTATGTCCAGTGTCGAAACGTATTACAGAGAAGAAAAAAAGGAGTTTCAAAAAAAAAAAAAAAAAAAAAAGGTTTTAAAGGTGTATCAAATTAATTTTCGGTGGAATTTAAGTACATTATAATGTAAATGAATATAGTTATTGGACTATACGGGTCTAGTTTACACTTGTTCCTACTTTTATTATTTGACCACCTTTTGTATCTTTTTTTTCTTTATAACACTATAATATCACATTTAATAGCTATTCAGATTAATATTAAGCCATTACAGGTGAGGATTTGTCCAATAAATGTTAAGCTTAATTGCATTACATTATTCATCACTTCATCAATTATGCATCAATGAAATCAATGAATATCAAATTCTTTGTGCCAAAAAAAGGTTAAGGTAAAGCGATGAGTTTGCGATTATCTCAGGAAGAAAAAAAAACAAAAAAAAAAAAACAAGAAAGACGAACAAAGAAATAAAGAAGTGAATGAGGGACAGATGGAGACTTACCAAGAAGTTGGTGGGCGGAGACACGGTGATTCTGTAATGGAAGAGCTTGCCGGCGTTGTTGTTCATTGGACGACACGGCTTCACTGTCTACAACATTCAAAAACACAACCAAAAACAATTATATATAATTTTTTGGGGGGTTGATTTGTTTTTTTTTGTTTAAAGTTAATGATGATTTTTTATTTAATTATTGGCACCCTATCATAGCCCGCTCTATAGATATGTTATTATGATCTGTTTATACAACACTAATACACACAATGATGTACAATAAACACATCTCACAGAATAACAATAATAGTAATAATAATATTAGTAATAATAATGAACTTCAGGCGTCACCTCTTCCCCGGGGTAAATGCTGTGCCGGATTCCTGTGCGTCTGGCTTTAGCGCTGCACTTGCACAACGGACCGTCATTCATCTTCAGGACACAGAAACAATTATAAAACACACACTGTCCTGACAATTCTGTTAAGATAAAAGGTTTATCTGCAGTAGTGTACCTAAATATGCTAAGAAGAGGAATGTATGGCTATACATGCACAAAAAATAATATGAGGAAATTCTATCATCACACTGACTCCAAAATCAATTTGTATTGTAAATTAGTTTTTAATTTATATATGCTTGCATTTGAGGAGGTAAAAATGTTGCAGTTCCTCAATAATCCTACAGATGGCGTGTGCTGAACTGTAAACACACTGGCAGGCAGGACAATATCTAATCTGTGTACAGACCTGACCCGGGTCGTTGTACCACAGCTCGTCGTGTAGCCGGTCAGGGTGCGCTTTCTTACGCTTGATCTCTGCGATCACGTCGAACACCTCGGAGTCGGAGCTGCTGGAGCAACTGCTGTCCCCGTCCGAGTCACACTCCGAATCGCTCGAGCTCTCGTCTGAGAAACATACAGTGTATCAGGTAGAGTAGTAGGATTTAAACAGCTGAGGAGGAAAGCAAGTGTGCAAGTAGCGCGCTCTCTAACGAGCCAGTACGGAAGAAACGCAGCTAAAGACGAAGTGAAATAGACACCGTGTCCAGGACAGGTCGTACCGTGGTCCAGGTCCAGCTTGGTTTTCGGTGGATCCCACTTGGGGCGGGAGGATTTGGCACGTTCCTGACGTCGCCCGAGCTCCTCCTCAAAGCGCTCGTACAGGTCTCGGAGTTTACTCGTCCCCACGACCGTCGAGTCGCCCTGGGAAGAGAGGGACGAGGTCAACGAGGAGACGGACAACCCCGGAGACCGTACCGTATGTTAGCAGCAGTGAATTATACAGAACAGATTTATAGCCGGCTCATCGGGAACGGTGGAATGGCGGTACCACTTGGTCCATGGGGTCGTTGGAGTAGTAGTTCTCGGCGTGAGTGCAGCGGATCCACGCCGGCTTCAGTAACTCTTCCTCTTCCTCGTCTTCTGTCTCTTTGTAGCTTCTCTCGCGGTTTCCTCCTGCAGCCTCCGCTCTCCTCTCCCTCTCCCTCTCCCGTTCTCTTTCCCTGTCCCGTTCTCTGTCTCTTTCTCTCTCTCGGTCCTCCTCCATCCGTCCACGTTTTCTCTCTCTGCTTCCTGAGCGGCTGCGTGCTCGTTTCCTGTGTCGGTCTGACGGAGGGGAGCTTCTGCTGTCCCGGTGCCGGTAGCGCTCCCTGAGCAAAGATAAAACATTATCAATACAACATACGACGCAATTCGCACAGTTTACAACCTTAGCATAGCTTACAACCTTACTTTAAGTTATAATGTTACCGTGGGTTACAACACTACTGTAGGCCGCAACAGGTTACAACATACTAGGGGTTACAACAAGTTACAATGTTACTGTGGGTTGCAACATTACAACTATCTACAGGTAACAACATTATTCTAGGTTACATCGTTACTTTGGATTACAACATAAGTTGAGTTACAACATTTTAATATTACTATAGGTTACATAACTACTATTCTGTTTCAAGTTTACTGTCGGTTTGCAATGTTATGCTGGGTTACAACGTTACAACATTTCTCTGGGTTACAAAGGTACTCTAGATTACAGCATTACAACAGGTTGCCATGTCACTACACGTTACAATAATGATACAAATTTATTTTACAAATCAACAACAAAATGTTCCTTATTTTTCATATTATTAAAATATTTAATAATATTTCATTTTGGCATAGTAAACAAACCCCCATCGGTTTATGATAAAAATGTATGCACCAAAATTTGTATAAAAAAAATAATAATAATAATAATTGAGCTATTAGTACATTAATAACGCTTTTCTGACATCCATTGGACGGGTTTAAGAGCAATAATTTGCTTCGGCATGGAACGAGAGGGTTATTCTGTACACGTCCTCAAATAGCATGATGTCATCTTAGGCACCAGTCATACACGGTGAGGACTCTTTTATCGTTTTACCCTTTTCTTTAAATTAAAGTACATTTATGCTAATGGTAGAACGGGGAATTTTAAGATTCCTAGCTATACATGTCTCTGGAACAGTACACCTTTAGACTGACTAACGGTTGTCCAAAGACATTGAACCTACAAAACTGTAGGTTGCAACGTAGCTATAGCTTACGTTTCTACGGGGTTGCAAAGTTACTTTGCGTTACGGCATTACAACAGGGTAACATGTTACAACATTACTGTGGGCTGCAATGTTACGCGATACTTTACTACAGATTACAACAGGGTTATGTCACTATAAGCTACATTACTGAAAATTATGACCAAAGTGAACACGCTGGATCTTGCTTATACATCTCACCACCTCGGCTACTCAGGCCACATCTCTGTTATGCTAATTCCAGCATACAGACCACTTGTCAGGTGTTCAAAACCGGTTCTGAAGCAGGTGAAAACCTGGCCAGCAGGAGTCATCTCTGCACTTCCCCTAACCCAAGAACATCATCTCACAACCCAAGCAGAAACTGTGGATTACTGCAGAGGTGCGTGCACGTCTGAAGACCCGAGGCTCCGCCATCAGAACGGGGTGGCCCTAAGAACAGAAAGGACCAAACTTTCCCGGGCCATCAGAGAGGCGAAACGCGCACACATCCTGAGAATCCACAACCACTTCAGGGATAGAGAGGTGACACACATGGCATACAAGCTGAAACTCACCACCCCACTGAGTCCTGGGGCCCCCCAGGGCTGCGTGCTCAGTCCCCTGCTGTTCACACTGCTGACTCATGACTGTGTAGCGACACACAGTTCCAACCACATCATCCAGTTTGCTGATGACACGACCGTGGTGCAGCAAGAACTTCAGCATACAGAGAGGAAGTGCAGAGGCTAACGGACTGGTGTAAAGACAACAACCTGCCTCTGAACGTCGATAAGACAACAGAGATGGTTGTTGTTTTCAGGAGGACACAGAGCGACCACTCTCAACTGAACATCAACGGCTCCTGTGTGGAGATCCTTGGTGTCCGCCTGGAGGAGAATCTCACCTGGTCCCTCAACACCAGCTCCCTGCACAAGAAAGCCCAACAACATCTTTTCTTCCTGAGAAGGCTGAGGAAAGTCCAGCTTCCACCACCGGTCCTGACCACCTTCTATAGAGGGACTTTCGATAGCATCCTGAGCAGCTGCATCACTGTCTGGTTTGGGAATTGTGGCATCTCGGACCGCAAGACCCTACAGTGTATAGTGAGGACAGCAGTGGTGGTCATCGAGGTCTCTCTTCCCTCTATAAACATCTACACTACACGCTGCATCTGCAAAGCCACCAGCATTGTGGCTGATCAGACACACCCATCATACACACTCTTCACCTTCCTGCCATCTGGAAAAAGGTTTTCAGGCACTCACATCCAGACTGTGTAACAGCTTTTTTCCACGGCTTTTTTCTCAACAAAAAGGAACTGGACTGATACACACACAATCACTTAGATAAACTCAACTACCTCAAAATATTGAGACTGGACTAATAAACACATGTGCAAAAACACTAACCAACAACCATCAAACAATTGTACACACCAACCTGTAAAGGCTCTTTTGCACAATATTTATCACTTGTTAGTTTGCACAAACTATTTTATCTTTGCTGCTACTTACAATGAACCTTAACGGTTTACTGTTTCTCCTCCCACTACCTCAACTGATTACCTCATTACCACAAAGTAGTGAAATGCGTCATGTTGACATGTTGTCACTTTGTCGCTCGTTTGCACATTTGCACATTTCAAATGACAATAAAAGCCTACTTGAACTTAAACCCTACTGAACATTATGTATTGTATTAGAATAATGTAGCTCCGTACACTAAATGATGTTGAAAGTGCATAGCAGGTTATAAACAGGTAATAACACATTATAAATGTATCCTGGTTAAACAATTAAAGATTGACATGCCCACCTGCTGCGCTCTCTGCTCCGGTGTCTCGGGGGAGTCCGGCCTCTCTCGCTCTCTGCCCGGTACCGCCCTCCTTCCTGTCGCCGCCTGTCTGGACTCCGCCCTCGTTCCCGCCGCTCACCGTGCCCACTGTACACCCCATACCCGTAGCTTTTGTGACGCCGTGGCCGTTCGGGCGATTTGTCGCCCTTAAAATGATGAAAATGCTCTACAGGCTTGAAGGAACCGGATTCAGAAGGGGGGTAGAAATTAGGGGGTAAAGGAGGTAAGTGGGGCTGAGGGGGGTAATTCATGGCATAAGGAGGCTGAAAGGGTACAGAGGGAGGCATCGTAGGGGGAGGAGGAGGCGGGACATAAGGATACGAGCCCTGAGAGGGGGCGGGGCCACCTGTAGGGACTGGCAAAGGGGGCGGGGGAAAATTAGGGTGTTCTGGGAATCCCTGATGGAGCGGTGGGGGTGGGAAAGGAGGGCGCATGGGGCACTGCGGACCCTGGGAGGGCGCTGGGACAGGGTAGGGAGGGAATTCAGGACGAGGTGGCATACTGGGCATGTATGTGTTCGTGCACTGAGGGTTGAAAGTGGAACAGTGGGGGGTTGAGGGGTCATAGGGGTACGGAGGGGGCACGGAGGGCGCAACGGGCTGAGGAGGGGGCAAACGCAGGGGGGCGGGGGGGTAATTCTGAGGAGGAGGGCGTCCTCGTGGACATCCGCGTCCAGGGTGAAAAGACATCTTCTGAAACAAGGCCAAATACAAGGATTGTTACAGTGCCTTATACACCTTATACTTTATGTGACTGTAATCATACTAAATGTTATCTCTCTTTCTCCTCTCTCTCTCTCTCTCTCTCTCTAAGCTATACATATCACTCCCGCACCCCATCTGCCCGCTGGACCTGTCTGACTTGTCCTGGTCTCCCGCTTCTGGTTGGAGATCTTGTCACATGGATGCCCCGTGTTGTCTGCTTGAGATGCGTTTGGTGACTGGGGGACGGTTCCACTTTACCATATAAAGACGGACCTGGCCTCAGCTGATGCAGACAGCTGTTCTCTGAGGACTCGTCAGGACTGGAATTTCCTACAGTCCCCCAGAGCCTCCAATAACGAACTGGACTACATATTACCTTAAACCCATCTCTTGTTATACTGAACCTCCAGCTTCCTAACACACAGTATGATGCAGATCAATCCCTGCTGTCCGTTATCACCCAAATGAGGATGGTTTCCCTGTCAAGACTGGTTCCTCTCAAGGTTTGTTCCTAATGCCATCTCGAGGAGTTTCTCCTCTCCACCATCGGTCTCGACTGGCTCATCAGGGACTATCTGATCATTTTGATTCGTACACATTTTTTCACATATTGATAATTTTCCTTTGATTCTGTGAAGCTGCTTTGCGACACTGACTATTGTTTATTATTAAAATAAAATTCAATAAAATTATTTCATACCCTACACGGTGCACCAAGTTTCACAGATGGATTGTATAGCGCTGTGCTGTGTGTATGATACATAGTGTATATACTAACTAGTGGAACTTTTCTATACCCATTGGAGAGCCACAATCTAAAATTCGTCCTGTGAAAGCGCACACATACAGCAT
This sequence comes from Clarias magur, assembly GCA_013621035.1. Lineage (NCBI taxonomy): Eukaryota > Metazoa > Chordata > Actinopteri > Siluriformes > Clariidae > Clarias > Clarias magur. Next base: position 66,972 of record QNUK01000671.1, on the reverse strand, counting down.
TTTTTTTTTTTTTAAAGAACATTATGTACTTTAGGATGAATTAATGATGCAAATTCATGCAAACGCAAGCACACCATTCTGCAGATGAATTTGGCTATGAAATGAAGATGGGGGGGGAGGGGGAGGGGGGGTTCAGTTATGTATCAAGATTTTTTCAGTTATGAAGTGATTCATATGTTACCACACTGACTCCAAAATCAATTTTTAAAAAAATGTTTGTTTTTTTTTCCATTTATAACAGTGACCGGAATAGTCTGGTTCTCAGTGCGACTGGCCGTGACCGGTGATCGGCATCAGATAGAAACGATTCTGTACAGATTACAGATGCTTCCAAGTGGCGCAACAAAAACGCATTGATACGGCGTCACATTATCACAAATCGCGCACGTTAAAAGCCTCCGATCTGCCTTTTCCTCCAGACTCTGAGATAATTAGTCTCAAACCCACTCACACTAGTCTCACAACACTCAGAACGCTAATTAGGCAAAAATCGGAACCTGTGTTCTCGCGGGCCGCTAAACCCGCATGCTTATTGCCGAGTGGAGTTTGGAGACTGTAGACGGGCTTGCGGCGGTAAAACCCTGCCATTTCTTTATAATCCGAGAGGTGGCGCACGCTGTACTATTTACACATTTACATCCTCCCGTGTGGTAGGAGTGACTTATTCGCGATGTTTGTTTCGACATAACAATTTTAGGGGAACACGCTGCTCAGTTAAATGTTAAACTCATGTATTTGAAGTTAGTTTGTATAGTTTTAATGCTGCGCTTGGTCTTTAAGTGAGATAACTAATGATGTAAGGAACGGACTACATTTAATTAATCATGGAACTGTCTTTAAAAGTTTAAAACCGTAACAAAATCGGGAGAAAATGTCATATCGAATCGGGATGTTTATAAAATCGTGATACTTATAGACTCGCAACACGGAGGTATCGTGATAATATCGTACCGGCTGCTCCCTGCTGATTCCCATCACTGATACAACGAGCTTAAACAGGTCAGCTAGCACTTATACACATCATTCTCTCCGTTTAAGTCACTCTCAGTGGGATGTTTATCTCAGACTCAGGCTGAAATCAGAATAAATACGTTGTCATTGTTTCGCAAAACCGTTAAAAGCGAGCGTGTGACTTACCTGCGCGCGCTAGCGGCTAATCGAGCTAAATCTGCTAGCAGGACAAAATCTTATTGATGAGAAACCGGAAGCAGCACGAGCCCAAAGTGTATAATATGATTTATATGATCATGTATATTAACGTATCCAGTGTCTTCTATAAATCCAGCGAGAACAGCGCGCGACTATAGCAGGAATCTTACAAGTGCTCGTTTAACGCCGCAGCAAGTAGCTGCATCCCAAATCACTCCGTGTACCCTATATAGTTGCACTACGTAGGGCGAGAAATAGCACCGCGAACAGTCTTAACTAGGGCACTACGAGTCGAAGAGTTACACATTTTGGGACACAGCCTGCGAATTTTCTTTTGCACTGCTAAAGCGAACGACCAATCAGAATTCGCGGCTTGCCAAGATCAACCAATAAGCGTTGAGGGCGAGTGTCCGTCGTAAATCGTGTCCTGTAGAAACACGGATGCGCTGAGAAATGCGTTCCGAGGCGATATGAAGAGTAGTGTGTGCCTTACTTCGATACATACGAAATATGTCACTATTGGGAGTTTTTAAATATCATGATTTCGAGATACTTTTTATTTTTTTCTCTTATGTCATTTACATTTAATGTCTCAATATTAATACATTTATATTTGTAAACTCATTATTTCAAGATATTTACAACTTTATAAATGTGCATACTCTTTAATATTCGCATATTTATGTCACGTTAACAATGAGACGCTGCTCGAGCAGTTGTGTCTCAAATTGAGGAAGCACACTACACACAGGTCTTTCCCTCCTTTTTTATTTCCCTCTTTACAGATTGAAAAACCACGATGTTAAAAATGTTTCTTCAGATGTCAGAGGTAATGCTCACACTCTCTCTCACACACACACACAAAACCCCGACACTATTGCCATGATGTCCACCATCGCAGTAAAACCAATACTTGCTTGTGTACAAAATGGTGTGAGCATCCCCACCGTGGTAGCATCTTTAAGATCTCACACACACACACACACACACACACACACACACACACACACACACACACACACACACGATGAAAAAATAACTCAGGGGAGGAGGAAAAAGTGGTGCGCGCACCCCCCACCACCGAAACAAACCCGCCGGTGTTTTATCATGTTTTTAAAAACGAGCCTTAAGTCATCGATCACGTTAGTATTTTTCATAAAAGACAGGAAGTGAAATTGAGAGAGAGAGAGGGGAAGTGCTAGCTTATGTGATTTTTTTTCCTTTAGAAAAAAAAAAGATCAAAAACATAATCTCTAAGAATCATCATCATCTTCATCATCACTATATAGATGCCACGTTGCTCGCCTTCCACATCTCCGTTTGGACCCTGTGCTACCAGAACCGATGAATCAGTTGCAGCATTTGCCCGTGGAGCCCTGGGGGGCGGAGTCTTGGAGGTCAACACCCGTTCGGCCCCGCCCGCTGGCACCTCCTCCTCCTCCTGCTTGAGGCTCGTTCTTCGGCAGCTTCTTCGCTGTAGGAGGGGAAGAGCGACATGTCAGGAAACTAAACGAGAGAGATGATTTTAACCAAATCAGCTTCTCAGATTTCCAAGAAGAAGAGTCACCCCCCCAAAAAAATGCATACACACTTCAGAAAAAGAAAAACTTGTATAAATATTTAAATTCTAAATTTATTACTTTACATTATATATTGAGATAATATTATGATATTATTATTAATAACATATTAACATAATGTACATCAAACTATTTTCCCTTATCATGAAGTGTGTATACATTTATTTGGTGACTCTGATGTTTAAAAATATATACACCTCAGGATTGTTTAGTACAGAGTGACATCCTTTTCTTCAGCACAACCTAGGTAACATGATGAACTGATTTTTTTATACATTTCTAACAAACTATGCAAACATAACTTCAAATAAATCTTTAAAAAATGTGTTGCATAGGCAAAGAAATAGCACAGATTCGTAAGATGAAGTTTTTGGTTGTTTCTGGGAAATACTTTTTAAGTGCAGCCTGTTCACTGTGCGAAACTGTGATTATGTGCAGAGCACGTGTGTGACCCTCTCAGTACAGCATGTCAATATACTTGGGCCCATTTATACTCGTGTTTGGAGAAACACTGAAGTACAGCCAGTAATAATAAAGTAAAAAAAAAGAAATTTGGGTAAATTGGGTAAAAAACTAAAAAAAAATGGGTGTTATTTTGGTGGTGTTATTTTTGTGTGTGAGTGGGTTCTGACTCACCAATGGCCATAAATATCTCATTGACGTTCATGGCGGTTTTGGCCGAAGTCTCCATGAACAGCAGGCCGTTATCGTCAGCGTACGTCTGCGCTTCCTGTTCCAGTACACACATCACACGGTTAAAATGACACCTTGTCAATCAAACACACACACAAACATATATACACACACACCTGGAAATCAACAGCTCTCTTGTTAGCGAGGTCAGCTTTGTTCCCAGAGAGGGCAATGACGATGTTGGGACTCGCCTGCTTCTGCAGCTCGTTCACCCAGTTCTTCGCTCGTGCAAACGTGTCCTACATACACACACACACACACACACACACACACACAGTGTGAGAGAGTGAAGGAGTGAGAGAGACAGTGTGGATTGAGCGAGAGTGTGTGTCTTTTCACCGTGTTAGTGATGTCGTAGACGATGATGGCTGCCTGCGCTCCTCTGTAGTACATGGGTGCGAGGCTGTGGTAGCGCTCCTGCCCGGCTGTGTCCCAAATCTCAAACTTGACCGTCGTATCGTCCAGACACACCGTCTGGGTGAGAAATGCCGCTAGACACCGAAAAGAAGAGTTAGAATTAGATTAGTAACCGTCTGGTCTTAGTGATGAGGTGATGATCAGAGAAGCGTGCAGCGAGAGCGCGAGAACCTCCGATGGTGCTCTCCTGGTACTCGTGGAACTGGCCCTTGACGAAGCGCAGAACGAGACTGGACTTCCCTACGGCCGACTCGCCCAGCAGAACCAGCTTAAACTGGCAGATCTTGTTACCCGCGGCCGGCCCGTTGGGTCGACCCGCCATGACGACGACGTGCTGACGATGTGGATCCGGGTCCGGACGCTCAGAGACGGGAACGCAGGGTCCGGTCTGGAACGACAAAGAGGGTTCTGTCTGAGATGCTCTGCAGTCACGTGACAGTGAAAACCGCCTGAGCAATAAATCAGCCCAGTCCTGACCCTCTCACACACAGACGTCACCACAAGCACGAGCTGACCACCAAGTGACGTCACTTCCGCCAGAAAACTCACCTATTAAACTAATTACAGCACACTGGCGTTATATTAATGCTAGCTTGCCCGACTCTAGGACCTCAAGCGAACCCTTATAGTTTCCTCCATAAATATTTTAATTAACTTCATAAGTGCTGTCAATGTTCAGACTGAGCGTTAACGCACAGGCTAGAAGCTAGCACGGCTAACATTAGCTAACAAGCTATCAAAACAGAATTTAGGAAAAGACACAGCAGGACACTTACTCACCTAAAAGCTTGTTTTTACTTCACGCGGCGTTTGACGCGTTGTCTTTGTAAATATGCTCAGCGCAAATCGTCGCACTTTTCTTTCACTTGCTCCCTTGTCAAAACATAACAGTTTTTTCCCCCGGTGTTTTTCCCTACCCGTATTCACACAAACTCCGCCTCCTACTTTACGATTGGACAGTTTAACAATTAAACTTCATGAGTAGACCGTCAGAACCAATTCTCGCACAGAAGACGCGGCACTTCTAGCCAATCAGTAAAAAAGGGCGGGGTTTCCTGAGTACAGGTAGGACATTTAACTAGGGCCTTTTTCGGCCTATTTCTGGCGTTACAGTCGTACTTCCGGATCCGGGTAATGCGAGTACGCCATGACACAGCCAATCAGCGCCAGCCAATGGAAATTCCGGCATGAGAGGACGTATGCTGTTTCCTGGCAACGACCGCAATTAATAAAAACAAAGCAAGCAAATGTAATGTGAAGAAAACGTTTCAAACATCACTCAGTGTTTAAAAAGCGTTTACGACACAAAAAGTAGATATATTTTTACATTCATTGGACACAAAAAATATTATTATGGAAATTATCTATCAAAATAATATCTCGACTAATCAAGTACAGCATGCTTAAAAAATTCTAATTAATTAAAACTAAATAAATGTGTGCCTCTTAGCTGATGTTAATACAGATATTATTTAATAATTATATCTGTCGTATCGCAAATATTCTCTATACTGTATATGTTTAAGTTGAGTTAAGTCAAATATTATAGTTATGAAACTGCTTCGGTTTTATTAGTAGCTGTAGTGATATTTGTATTATTTATATTTAATTGAAGCATTAATTGGAAATAATTGTTCACTTCCGGTTCCGTTCAACGTAATTAGCCTATTTTTCCACAAGATGGCGACAGATTCAAGTTCTGATAATTTTGTTATTTTTATTGTACGTATTGTTTTAGATGTTATTTAGTTAGTATTTATTTTAATTTTATTTATATTGTTATTATTATTATTTTTATTTTTTACACTAATTTAAATGTATATTATTATATAAATACACAGTTATAATATTTATTTATTTATATTATTTTATTTGTAATATATTTCATTATATTTTATGTTATTTATTATTTTGATCTGTAATTCACTTGTTTTTTCACAAGATGGCGCAAAACTTCAAACTCTGGTCTTCCTTTTATTTTATTCAATCTATTACGATCTTTGTGCATTTATCAATTACCATTTTATATTTAAGGCTTATATACGTATATATATTTGAAAGACAATAATAACGACATGGGCGCGTCTTTTAGCCTAAGCACAGAGTCTGAGTGACTGACCGGACTCTCTGGACCGTCCCTCGGTTTCCATGACACATGGCTGGGTTTTAAGATTTTATGAAGTGTATCCCGAGCTGTTTGTGTCCACCTTCGTTACTCTGCGCTCTTGCTCTCTGCTCTCTGCAAGTGGGCTAATATTTTTAGCGCCGTCCCATTTCCAGCTCAAGCCTGACGTCGTCAATTCTATTCTGGTGGCAGTGTGTGTTCAGACAAAGGAAGGAAAAAAAAAAAAAACATCGGCTAAATTCGCAAGCACAAGCAAACCTGGAGCAGCTTGTCTTAGGCAGTACAGCTTGGGAATACGGTGTGCTAGTTACCTGAAAAGACATCGGGTACGCAGGGGTCGCTAAGCCGACATGAACTAATTTCAGTTTGCTAACGCCTCATACAGTTGCGAAAGGAAATCAAGAGTAAATAAAAGCATCCTGACGATCTATTTTTAAAAAACTGACATTTCAAAGGTGAAGACAGATGATGAAATCAGTCCAGAGTGAAATTCACGTAGCGAGTGCGCTGTTTCCCCTCAGTGCTACGAAAGAAACGGTGAAGACGGCACCAAATTTACTCTTCAATAGTAAAGTAAAGCGTTTATTTTGTCACATATACATTACAGCACAGTGAAATTCCCTCTTCGCATATCCCAGTGTAACTGGGGTCAGAGCGCAGGGTCAGCCATGATACAGCGCCCCTGGAGCAGTTAGGGTTAAGGGCCTCGCTCAAGGGCCCAACAATGGCCACCTGGCTGAGCTGGGAATCGAACCGCCGATCTTCCGATCAGTAACTCAGTGCCTTAGGAATAGGAGTTTCTATTCTTAGGAATAGAAATGTGAAAAAACCTTTGAAAATTGAAACTTTTTTACTTTTATAATCACTGATATTAGCATGTGCGTGTGTTTAGCATTAGGCGTGCTAATTTAGTGAAGCAGCCTAGCTAGTTTCGACATTTTATTTTAATAATTAAACGGATAAAGAAACAGAGAAAAAGTCAAATGAGACTCAGACCCAGACGTTCCATCTTTGCAGTGTAACACAGTGTTTATCATTAGCTCTGAATATCATTATTAATAATTATAATAATATAAGAAGAAGAAAAACAGTTTGTTACTGTAGACTCTGTGCTCTTTCTGTGTACACACACACACACACACACACACACACACAGACACGAGACAAGACGAAGCTAGACGTCCTCTTCATCACAACTCATCAGTGATCGCTTCCTCTGAAGCACTTCTTCATATTTCATGTGCTGAGCATCTCATTTACATAATTATGCATTAATATGGCACAGGTCTTTTTAAACACACCTACAACACACACACACACACACACACACACACACACACACACACACACACACACACACACACAGACAGGGGAAACAAGGTCATCAGGGACACCGTCACACTCAGAGCATCACAGATGAAAGGAAAAAAAAACAGATGGAGACAGAGAAAGCAGGACAAGACAGAGACAAGATCAGGAAAGATAGACAATAGAATAGAGAGAGAGAGAGAGAGAGATGGAGTTATAAATGAGTGCTGCAGATTATTAAACACACACATCTTCTAAAAATGCAAACAAAAGCAACATTTTATGATGTGACATCACGCTGCAATCCAGTGGAAATCTCTGTGTAATACTGTGTGTGTTTGTGTGTGTGTGTGTGTGTGTGTGTGTGTGTGTGTGTATGTGTGTGTGTGTGTGTGAGTGAGTGTGTGTGTGTGTGTGTGTGTGTGTGTGTGTGTGTGTGTGTGTGTGTGTGTGTGTGTGTGTGTGTGTGTGTGTGTGTGTGGTTCCCATACATCTAGACAGACATAGTGAGAAAGGACTAGCGAGAGAGAGAGAGAGGAAGAGAAAGTGCTTTACACACACACACACACACACACACACACACACACACACACACACACACACACACACACACAGAGAGAAGAAGAAGAGCAGCACAGTGTGATGCACAATGAGTGATAGTGTCTCTCTCTCTCTCACTCACACACACACACACACACACACACACACACACACACACACGGTTCTGATTAATCATTGCACGTTCATAATTACTTTTCTTCTGTACCTGATGAAAACTGCAATGAAACGCAAAAAAAAAAAATAAGTGGAGTGAGAGATATACGGAGGAAGAGAGAGAGAAAGAAATGAATGGTGTGAGACAGAAGGAGGAAAAGAGATTAGAGAGAGAGAGATAGAGAGAGATGAAGCTCAAATTAGCTTCAGGATCAAAAAATCTATCTATCTATCTAAGCAGTGGAGGGAGAAGAAGTTAGAGATAAAGAGAGAGAGGGAGAAAGAGGTTGGCAGAGAAAAGGTGCAATAGAAAGGAAAGAAGTGAGACAGGTATAGTTGGAAAGAGAAAGAGATGGACAGATGGAATTAGTGAGAGAGAAAAAGAAATAGCGAGAGGGGGAGAAAGATTAAGAGAGGCAACGAGAGATGACGAATGTCAGAGAGAGCGAGAGAGAGAGAGGGACAAAAACAGAAAGAGAGGAAAATAGACAGAAAGAGTATGAAAGGGAGATAAAGGAAGCGGGAGAGAGAAAAGGGAGGGTGGGAGACAGGGAGAGACGGAGAGACGGAGAGAGATAGAGAGAGAGAGTAGCAGAGCGAAGTGGAGCGGTGAGGCAGTGAGGTGTAAAGACACACACGGAGACACCACACCTCGAGCGGATAAGCGGCAGAGCAGCGACCGGTGCAAAGAAAGAGGACAAGGGCGAGAGAGAAAAAACGAAGGGAACTGATAATGGACGTAAAGGAGGACAGAAGGATGGATTGAAGAGCGGAGAACTCGGCCAGAAGAAACAAGACAGAACCTGAGCAGGAAACAATTTAAACAGAAACAAGGGGAATCCCTCTGTTATTTTATTACCCCATGGGGTAGTTTAGTCGAATCCGGCCCCCTCGACCCAGAGGATGGAGTGAGGACCGGAAAGGGGGGGGGGACAGACGGAGAGACAGACGGAGAGACAAAGAGACACAGAGACTCGCTGACAGGAAAACAGACGGGTCTTGTGTCACCATGCCGGTGATGAAGGGGCTCCTCGCCCCACAAAACACTTTCCTGGACACCATCGCTACTCGATTCGACGGCACCCGTGAGTCTCTCTCACACACACACACACACACACACACACACACACACACACACACACACACACACCTGCTATCCACTGTAAACTTTACACTCCCTCTTACTGAGAGTGAATCCGTATCATTTATATAGAATAACTGGACTCTCTATTCGGGTCGGTCGGAACATATTGACGTAACAGCCGCAGAAGAAGTTCATTCATTTGAGCATTTTGGATAGATAGATAGGAAGTCTCTCCAGTGTCAGTCAGGATAAAACCTGTAGCCTGAAGTTTTCCAACAACGTAGTTAGTTAGCTACAGCAGAGCGCCCCCTGGCTTCATCTCAGTACAACATACTCCGGAGCGGTAACTCCGCCCCCATCCTGACCTGCCTGAGCGCACCTGTACAGTGTTAATTTCCTGAG